>JAZDUA010000290.1:940000-1197500 GCA_038098605.1 Gryllus longicercus
GTTCGCCGAAAATGGGTTAGCACCGTATCTTTTACCGGCCCTTCATACACACGAGGAGTATTTTTTTTTAAATCTGATTCTTTTTTAGTTTAAAAATATCTTTTACATTAATGATTGCTTCTATTTCCCTGAAAATGACGCGAAAACTACTCATATTTTCGTGAATTTGTACATTACCGTATTTCAAGATCTACCTTTAAGGAACAAATTTCAAGAAGGAAAAAATTCTTTGTTCAATATTATAGTTGAAGAAGGTGCCCAAATATTACACTTTTGGAATTTTCGAAAAATCCGGCATTTTAACGTACATGCACCATTGTCTTAAGCGCCTTTTACGCTATCCGAGAACAAAGTTAAATAAAAAAATGAAGCCATTTTTGAGAAACTTTTCAAGATGCTTTTGAGGCTTCATATTGTGGCGTCACCAATCAATTAGAATAATTTTATTGTGGCGTCGCCAATAATAACATAATAATCTCATCGGGAGATAGCTTCCAACGCGGCAAAAGTAGGTCGCGAAGGCCTTTTGTCACGAAGGCTCCGCCCATGACCGCGCTCAGCCCCCATCAGAGGCAGACATGTTTATTACCCCTCGTAGGACCCGGCCGAGCAGTCAGCTGAAACCCCCCTTCGAACAATGCACGCCCTCGCGCCCCCTCTTCTGCCCCCCACCCGGGGAAGGAGCGCGGAGTCCCCGAAGGGTTGGCACGGGTGTCGATTAGGAAGAAGACACTTTTATGACGCTTCGTGAGCGAGACCTTTCTCAGCCGTCAGCCGGTCCCCCTTCGGACAATGCCCGCCCCCGCACTCGTTTGGCACGCGCCTTGGGTAAGGCACCCGAATCCCCACGGGGGCTATTTACAAATTAAACACAGCAGGCTGCCGATAAGCCTTTTGCCGACCGTTTATGGCCCGTGAAAATGCACTCCTGCTTGAACACGTGTCCAGACAGCTGCCAGAAGCTTCTGGAACCTTTGACAAAGGGAAGCGAGAGAGAGGAGAGAAGCCGGTGTTAGACAGAGAACGATCTATGGAAAATTACAGGAAAATTGCCACATGATTGGTAAATCAGAATCCTGCAACGCAGTTACCCTCAGCCAATGGGAAGCTTCGCCATGAGGGAAGGGGTAAACTTACAGAGTTAGAAACATTTTGGGAAGGGGAAAGGGAGTTTTCTTAAAAACGGGGTGCACGAAGGAAAATTAATGAGAATCGGGACGCGAGTAGGGAAAGACTTCCCGGAGCAGAGGAATCGGAACGCGACTTGGGAAATACTTTCCCAGAGTAAAGTTTGATTTTATTTTGAACGCAACCAGTGGACTTGTCGCGGAGAAAACTCGGGCGGGAGACCACCGGATCCCGCGCTATTTCCGTATCGGCCCGTCGGTCTCCGCGCTTTTTTTTACGTCGGGCCCGTTGATAACCCACATCGCATTACGCCAGCGCCCGTGGCCACCCGACCGACTGAGCCTGCTCGAGTCGGCGGCCTGAGGCCGCCTGCTACCAGCTGAGAGAGGACGCGCTACGAGAGGTCGGCGACCCGAGACTGCCGCCGCCCCTACCTCAGAGGGCGCCGCGTGACCAGCCTGGGGCTCAACACAGCCAGCGGTGAACGCTACGAGGCGAAGCTGTCTCGCAGGACAATTTTACGGCGAGAAACTGATAGTGGCCGCGCTCAGGCCCTGCAGATCATAAATGGTGGATTGCATGTTTCATCAGAGATTAAGCCTAATATGTTAGCCTTAAGGGAATTAGCCTATTAGTAATTAGGGCAATGAGCTCACAGAGTAGAGTTAATAAGAAACTTACGTCGCCCTTTGCGACCTGTAACTTCCCTGGCAGCTCATGGTGCCAGGAATAAACTACTATTTGTTATAAATGACTCAGTGTTATAATTCATGACCTCCCAACACTTCCATCCAGCCATATTTCAGGAGCTGAACCTGGCGCCCTCCCCCGCTGTTATTACATTTGGCTGGTCCCAACGTGGGGCTAGTTTAGTTGATTAGATCGCTTTATTACAATATAAAGTACCCTCAAAAATCAAACTATCCCGTTGAAACTCCCAAAGTTTTGAGTTCGGTTAGATTGATCGAGGAGTATCAATTTTGGATAATATCGGGTGAATGGTTTAGACGCTTGTGCTAATCACACACGGGCAGGCAGACAGACGGACGTTTTGCCACCAATCAATTTTTCAGTATCATGGACACACAAAATAGATTCTAGCCACACCAGGTGTTAGAGGAAGTAATTTAGTATATATAGAAACAGAATTTATCCACTTTTTCGTTACCAGGGCCCGGCAATAAGAGTTTTTCTACCCAAATTTCGCCCTTTCTCGGCGCATCATTACAAAATATTATCTTCTTACGAAGTTTAAGAAAATAAAAAGTTTTCTGACC
Organism: Gryllus longicercus; assembly: GCA_038098605.1. NCBI lineage: Eukaryota > Metazoa > Arthropoda > Insecta > Orthoptera > Gryllidae > Gryllus > Gryllus longicercus. The sequence continues at coordinate 942,406 of JAZDUA010000290.1, forward strand.
GCATTACACGTTTGAGAAAGAAATTTTATACATATAGAAGCAACAAAGATCTGCTTTTCTGGTATCAAAGACCCGCAAAATAATTTTTCCTTTAAAAATATTGAAACTCTCCTGCAGCTATACAATATGTTCTCTCTACTATTTAGTAAAAGTAAAATTGTTGTTTCGTTGAAGAGTAACCTTCAGTAATAAAGAGAACAACCAATAGCTTGATTTGAAAATGAAAGCAACGGGAGTGTTCCCATCAGAACTATCTGTGAAATGAGAAGAAATAATAAATTTTATATTCTGTATTATATATTGTTGATGAAGCCAGAAATTTGCAAACTTCATTACTGGGACACATAACAGAATTTCAGAGAAAGGAACAAAGGAATTTAAAACTCGCTGTCCTCATTCAAGGAGTCCTAAAGGATAATTACTCTGAAATTATTATGTAGAAGACCATCGAACTTTAAAAGAGATTTTAGATTAAATGTGTCCCAAAAGAAACATTACTTACAGTGAAAAGCCATGGTGATTTGGCCCGAGAATCACAATGACTGTTGGTACGTCCCAAGAACACTTAAAATCGAATTTCTTTTGTGCCATTTGGACGGAAATAAAAGATATTGATGTTTAAAGTGAAAGATATTGATCCGTGAACCGTCTACTTTGATAAATTGTTTGTGATGCTGAACGTTGTAACTAGAACACGTGCTAATTATGGTTCGGCACTAACAAATTTGAATTAACAACGCCTTTTGGATGGGTCCGTTTTCATTGGGGTACCCACGTCAACGAACCGCAATTACGTAGATGTTAACCTAGAACACAATTATGATACGAACCTAAAGATAATGAGGGATGTGTTGTCCAATTTCGAAGACATAAGTGCGGATTGTTCTTTCACCAATAACTCTGAGTCCTTTATTAATCAAGATGAATTAAGATTGAGTACCATGAGATGAAAAATGAATTGCATTCCTGCAAGCGCAAGTAATTTGCATGGAATGTAGACGCTCGAGTCAGTCAAGTACGAATAATAATTGCAATTAAAAGAGACGCATTATACGTTATGTTTTCATTCATCCTTTTAAATGGGTCATGTAATTTAAACGTAATTAGTTCGTTGTTTCTAGTGTAATATGTAAACCAAGATGACATTTCTTAATCGTTTGCAATTCTGGGAATTTCTGACTGAAAAGTAAGAACATTGCCGTACCATGATCGATGGGGTAGTTTTTTAAGAACGAAGTAATTGAATGAGAATATGCTTCACTTCTGCGTAGTAATTATTTTATATTTATATGTAAACATCGATTAAGTAAATTGAACATTTCAATCGGCAGCATTCGTAGATTAGTAATTCTCATCCATAAAGAGTTATTAAAACATGATCGTGAAGAAAATAACCTTCAAAACCATTTCAGTCATTAGGAGCACCTTGGACAAAATAAAAGAATTGCCTTTCATTAAAAAGCATCGAAGTAGTCCAACACAAAGATAAGCTCCTTTCTCGTTGTTGGGGAAGATTAGCCTGAAAGAAGAGCGAGTCCCAAGAAAACGAGACACGGAATATTTACTAAGTAATGGTTTTAGCAAAGGCAATTGTCTGACGAAAATACTATTAGAAAATATTATCTCATCGAAATTCAAAAAAATTGAGGGTTGATCCGGAGTTTAGGGTGGCACCGGTTCCTTTGGTTCACTGATTCGGTTCACTAATCTCGTGATTCACAAGGTTATAGTTTCGCGGTTCACTTCAATCACTGGAGAAAAATTTCGATGGCATTGATTCAAAGCATAAATATATACACAATTTAACTATGTCACTATGCCAAATAAAGTTATACATTTTTCCAATTACGAAACATTTTTTCTTCATGACGATACATTTTAAATTTCAATTCACATCTAAAATTTCCCTTCACAACACTCTTTCAAAGCACAAAATTAAGACTTTAGCTTGCTGGTTGAAATAGACTTGATTTATTAATAAAACAGCCTCCTAATAAAACATTTAGTTGTTACTATGACTACAAAATTATTTACTTCATAATTTTATGAATAGTCAAATTGCGAAGAATTTTGTGGCGTGGATTTGCGTGTTTTATTGCCATTTCAAGTTTCTTTTTAATGGTTTTGTGTGTCTAAGGAAGATGGAAGGTATAAATTCAGAATTTTTTTATGATTTGCGCAGAGAGGGAAGTTTGAATGTGATTCAGTGGTGTCAGAAAGTGGGTTTGCTTGCAACTCGACGTGTATGTAATTTATGCAAGAAAGAAATGAAATTTACTGAGAGAAAGGATGGAACAGATGGTTTTGAGTCGATTGCAGTCAGAGGCGAGAATGGTCATAGCGTGAAAATGTCTGTGTGAAAGGTCTCTTCTTATTAATTTACTGAACTTTAGTTCATAAAAAGTAAAGTGTGTATTTTTTTTGGTATATCCGGAGTTTATGGTGCCACCGGTTCCTTCGGTTCCTTTGGTTCACTGATCCGGTTCACTAGAGGGGAATCGACTCACTGAACGGAATCCTTGTTTATTGTCCGCATGTTGTAATGGTCACTATGTTATCGCAAGAATTATAATTTCTATTTAACACTCACATGCTACTTAAATTATCATTACTACTCAAAGCCAAAATTTAATTACCAAAAAAAGCATCTTATCTACTTAACACTTTTTTATATGCTCTAGAATTCGCAGTATATTTCACTAACACTTTCTATTTAAACATTTTTTTATTGAACATTTTTAACCCCCCCCCCCATCTTAATAATATAAAATCAACCAGACTATTTTTTCAAACAAATACTATATGTCAAAGATAGCAGTATTTTATTAGAAAAATATAAAAAATTAACTCACATAATCGCTGAAATTATAGAATTTTTAGAGTATTAAAAATACTATGGTAGTAAAATGAGTGTAACATATCTGCACTAATTACGTAGAACATCCTTATAACACGAAAAACTTAAATGATTCATCAACGTATCACCAAATCTGTTTATATCTGAAAAAATACACACTCTTTACTTCTTATGAACTAAAGTTCAGTAAATTAATAAGTCTCCTCTCAAACCAAGAATCCTTTCGTACAGACATTTTCACACAATGACCATTCTGGCCTCTGACTACAAATCCACTCAAAACCATCTGTTCTATCCTTTCTCTCAATAAACTTCATTTCATTCTTGCATACATTACATACACGTCGAGACGCAAGAAAAACCACTTTCTGACACCACTGAATCACATTCGAACTTCCCTTTCGGCGCAAATCATAAAAAAATTCTGAATTCATACCTTCCATCTCGGTAGACACACAAAATAATTAAAAAGAAACTTGAAATGGCAATAAAACTCGTAAATCCACGCCACAAAATTCTTCGCAATATGACTATTCATCAAATTATGAAGTAAATAATTTTGTAGTCATAGTAACAAATAAATGTGTTGTTAGGAGGCTGTTTAATTAGTAAATCAAGTCTATTTCTACCATGCAAGCTAAAGTCTTAATTTTGTGATTTAAAAGAGTGTTGTGAAGTGAAATTTTAGAAGTGAATTGAAATTTAAAATGTATCGTCATAAAAAAATGTTTCGTAAATGGAAAAATGTATAACTTAATTTGGAAAAGTGACATAGTTAAATTGTGATCAACCAAATTGTGTATATATTTATGCTTTTTAATCAATGCCATCAAGATTTTTCTTCAGTGATAGAAGTGAACCGTGAAACTATAACCTTGTGAATTACGAGATTAGTGAACCGAATCAGTGAACCGAAGGAACCGTTGACACCATAAACTCCGGATCAACCTTTATATTATTAAAATGGGGGGTTTGGGGGCGATAGCCACCCAATAATTAAAAAAAGTTTAAGTAGAAAGTGTTAGTGAAATATACTATAAATTCTAGAGCGTATAAAAAAGTGTTAAGTAGATAAGATGCTTTTTTTGGTAATAAAATATTGGCTTTGAGTAGTAATGATAGTTTAAGTAACATGTGAGTGTTAAATAGAAATTATAATCCTTGCGATAACATAGTGAACATTACAACATGCGAATAGTAAACAAGGATTCAGTTCAGTGAGTCGATTCCCCTCTAGTGAACCGGATCAGTGAACCAAAGGAACCGGTGCCATCCTAAACTACGGATATACCAAATTGAGATCTAATTATTATTGTTGTTTTATTATTATTTATATTATTAAATTCCATATCGCCCAAAAATAGAAATACAACTATGCAGCCTCCAACAATTTGATATCTATGGTATCCTCAGATACCCAGAAACTCGGTATAATGCAAAAACAATGAAACAGTTTTGATTTGGACTGACGAATATAAATATTTGTTGGCGTTATTCCGCCTATTCTCATTCTTCTTTTAGCGACTCGTCATCCATCAAGGCTCCAAGAAAGAGGCGGCCGGCCATAAAATATGTGATATTAACGCGTTGACTTACGAAACAGTAACGTTTTACTTCCCCGTATATATATATATATATATATGTATGTATATATATATATATGTATGTATGTATATATATGTATGTATGTATATATATATATATATATATATATATATATATATATATATTGTGACGTACCTGGTAATGCCACAACTGTAACGTACCTATCAGTGCAATACACTGTTCGGGCGCCAGCTGTGACGTACCTGCGTTTGGCGGTACTTTCACTGCAAAGAAATTACTAAAGGTGGGTATCTTTTTCGTGAATGGGTCCCTATGAGGAGTCGATATGGCATTGGGAAATTTAATTATCATACGTTGTACAATCACAAACATGATTTATTCACAAACTAATTTGTCGTATACATGATTTAATACACCGATACACTTTGCCTTGGTACCAAGATCAGATTTATCATGAGTGTTATCATACCTTGGGGCCCCAACAAATACCTCCGTTGTTTGGATTACGGTTCGCATCGGCATGGGTCGCCGACCTCCGCAGCAGCTTGGCGCAGTCGGCGGCTGGTGGTGTAGTGGTCGCCTCGGCTGGCGGCCTCTCGGATCCCTCGGTCTCGGCTCCTGGTACTTCGGCGTCGCACTTCCCTCTAATTATCCTTCACCGTTTTGATATAACTACATAACGCGTGGCCACTGCACGTGCCAGCGTCAGCTTCGCAACACACAGTTCTGGTATTGTTCTCACTGCGTCAAATGGCATAAGCGTGATTTACTGTTCTCCCCACACTAATCTCTTCTATATATCATCTATCCGGCCTCTACCTAGTATATCTATGCTTCTTGCGTTGGCTAATATCCTATAACACCCGCCGCGTGCTTTCTTTGTCCGTGCGAGGCGACGAGCCTCTCACAGCACGTCCGCCGTCATCGATAACTTCTCTTCAACTGTCGTAACGGCTGAATTCCCTGCCGCTCCACGCTCGGTTTTCAACCGCCGCTCAACGTTCCCACGAAACCCTCGCAGCGGCGACGGCGGCGGCGGCGGCGACCGTTGGTCCCTCCCCACCGCTGTTCGTCGCGCCTGTCGTGCGTACCACGCAGTCCAAAATGAACTCTAATTTCTTATGCTAATGTTTCTAATTAGCATAATGAAACATTACGTGTTTCAATATATATATATATATATATGTGTGTGTGTGTGTGTGTATATATACGGAGTAATGTCTGTCCGTAATGGAGATCGTCTGTCTGTCCGTCCACCTGTCAGTTAGTCCATCCGTCTGTGAACACACTAACGCCTAAAACATGCGTAGGATTTTTTCCCAATTGAAAAAACTCCTGTCTATCTCGCTCTAGTCGAAGCTTTGCGATTTTAAAAATCATTCATTGGTTTTTGGGGATACTTAACATCAAGCTCCTGGGACATTTTCAATATTTTCTCAAAAATGACTCAATTTTTTTTTCAGTTCTTGTAGGAACAGAATAAAATACACTTACAAAAGTGGCACAATTAGGACCAATTTTCACCGTTAATTCTGAATTTTTGAAAATTTTAAAACTTTGAATTTTTCGGCATCTTCTTACAACTACAGAATTAAATATAGATATTTTTTCTTGAAATGAAATCATGAATTTGATTTCGTGTCTCTCGGGTCGTTAATATTTACTAACGGCGATTTGTTCACATTACTATTTTTTGAGCATATGTGCTTTAAATTATGTTGTATAAAGTCTTTTGAAAACTCAAAATCTTCAGTGAAAACGAGCTGCAAGAAACACTCAAACGCCAATTTCTCAAAAACGACTCCAAATATTTGCTTCAAATTTTCTGCGCGGATAGTGGGAAATGCACTGTTAAAAATGACAAAGTTCATTTTGTTGTATTCTTTTGTTGTTTTTTCAAAAATTACACAAATGTATTTTTTTAAATACGCCATTATTCACCCGCCATTATAACGCATATTTCCGGGGATTAGTAAAAATTATTGCATTTGTGAGAGGAAGAGCTTTAAATGACTTCCAATTAAGTTTTTTCAAAACCTCGAAAGATTCCTGTGAAAAATAGCTATAACTTTCGCATTTACAGAAAAGCTTAAATAGCTTGTTCTTGAAAACGACATCAAATTTATCAATAAAAATTGCCGTAAAGAACGAGGTTTTAATCTTTTTTAATATTCTACAGTGGCGTGTGAGGATAGGCTTAGTTTGGGTAAGCACTAAATTATGACCGGTAAGCCATTCAGTAGTTTCGAGAAGTTTGCTATTAAATTTCCTTACACAGGTTTTCGAAGTAGTAGTTGTAGTTATGTCCGGTGTTGGCCTTCCTACCTTTATGTTTTTCTTATCTTTGAAGTACCGCGAAACAACTCTTCGTCAATAAATCACAAATCACGCACGTGTGTCCGTCTACACTGCTGCCAGCAGCAGAAAGATTCATGTTCGTGTTCTGCCTGCCGAAACACTAGCGGACGCAATCTTAGTGATTGCGTATTCTAGGGTATAACTCACGTGGTAGTTTCACTGATAACGATAAACTAAAAACTGGCTTAGCACGTTCTATTCATATACACATACTGGAATTACGCACTTTAGAGTGCATACACATATACGCATTTATCATTAAAAGTCAATATTTTCGTTTGAAACACTGCTTTCATTTATGCGAGCTCCCGCCACTCAACCGATTGCAGTCCTCACGAAACGCCCCGAGCACACCCGATCCTCCTCACGTCCCGCGCGCCTTTTACACACATTGCTTGGCAAGCGCGGGCATATCATAACTGCGAGTTTGAACTGCCAGTTCATCCATAACGCTTTCGATAAACTACAAGTTTTGTGTTAGAAATAAAGTAAAATATTTTTTCTAAGTTATAATGTACCTTAGGCACTGCTTACCTTGCGTACCGGAACCATACGACACTGATATTCTAAAAGGGATATTTCGAATCTACCATTGGGAAAATTAAAAATTGAGAAAACTTCAATACATGTATTGGGAGCGGCGGTGGACGGCAGCTGGCAAGAGGATCAGGCAATAATGTAAAACTGGCCCAGACCAAAATTAGTGGTGCTGCAGAATGGCACAGACTTCCCCGCATTCGTTTCCTATTTTCTTTGGTCCCGGCAAGCTATTAGAACTTGCCTCGTACTCTTGCCAGCTGCCATCTATTGCCGCCCAAAGTACACTGTTTTGAAATGTTCTTAATTTTTCGGTTTCCTAATAGTAGAACGGGAATATTATTTTTAGAATATAAAAAAAAAACAGTAAAACATCATTCTAAATGGCAATTTCCTCGGAAAAATTTTGAGCCGTGTATATGAAAATTGCGTTTAAGTGCTACTGTAAATTCGACATTTGAAACTCTTTTTCACAGAAAATGTTTGACTTTTCGAAATGTTTTATTGGAAGTCATTTGAATAACATTTATTTACAAATACAATTATGTTTACAAATTGGTGGAAATGTGCATATTAACGGCGCAAGAAATCTTCCAAAAAAATAATTTTGTATATTTTTACAAAAATAACAAAAATACCCAAAGATTAACTTTTCATCATGTTAAACACTGCAATTAGCACTGTCCTTTCGAGAAATTTGAAGACAATATTTGGAGCCGTTTTTGAGAAAATGGCGATTGATCGTTTCTGAAAATACTGCATTTTGAGCTAGTTTTTACAGAAAACGGTTGAGTTTTCAAAAACCTTTATCTGACATTATTTAAACACATGTACTCATCAATAATAATGTGAAGAAATCACCACGTGAGAGACACATCAAATACATTACAATTTTGTAATTTTGAAAACACAAAAGAATAGAGCAATATCGGGTTTCTGTCATTTCATTTTCATTTTGTCGTTTCATTTAACACTATCCCTACCAAAAGTTTAAAAAAAATTGGAGCCTTTTTGAAAAAAAAGATATTTGTAATGTTTTTAAATTACACATTGCTCGTAATATTGCCCAAAAACTACTAAATTTTTTCAAATTAAGGTCAATGCACCTGACCTTAATGAAAGAACTCGCTATGGAAAACAAATTTTACTTGAAAGAAAAATCTCTATCTTCAATTCTGTATTTGTAGAAGGACGTCGAAAAAAAATATTTTGTTTTAAATTGTCGTTGTTTCAGAGTTAACAGTAAAATTTGGACCTATGTCACCTCGATAGGTGTATATTACTCTAATCTTATAAGAAATTTAAAGAAAAAATAGGGAGCCGTTTTTGAGAAAATTTTGAAAATGTCCGGATGTCTTCATGTAAAGTACGCCCAAATTTTAAAGATTTTTTTTCAAAATCTCAAATATTCGACTCGAGCCAGATGGACAGCGGTTTCTTCATTTTGGAAAAAATCCTAGATATGTTTTAGACTGTAATAGTACTCACAAACTGACAGACATACGATCGTTTTGAAAAAAACGTGTATTTTCATTGAAATCTCGAAATCGATTTTCCGCAGCATTACATAACTTTTCCTTCACTACATATAACACTCCGTATATACATACGTATACGGGAAAGTAAAAGTGACCTGGAAAAGTTCTCAAAAGCAAACTTAATCAATACTATATTTCGCGATTCAGAGCGCTAAGCGACAAGACTGTCACGATTTGGGAGTGCTATACCTAAGACTAAGTAACGAGTTAATCCGAACTGTGATATTTCTGTTTAAACAGCGATAAAGACAGATTGTCTACACGAGAGTACCCGCCGTTACTGGCGGTATAATTAAATCAATTATTGGTGGTAGAGAATGGCACAGACTTTCCCGAATTAGTTTTCTATTTCCTTTGGTCTCGGCTAGCTATATGAACTTGCCACATACTCTTGCCAGCTGCAATCTATCGCCGCCCAAGTACCCAATTGTTTTAAATTTCTTAATTTGTCTTTTTCCTAATAGTAGAACCGATATATCATTTCAAGAATATGAAATAACTGTAATATCTTGCCTTTAATGACAATTTTCTTTGAACACTTTTAAAGCCATTATTACGAAAATGGCGCTTAAGCGGCACTATAAATTCGAAATTTGAAGTTTTTTTTTTACAGAAAAATTTTGAGTTTTCGAAAAACTTCAAATGAAGTCATTTCAAGCACGTCCACTCAACAATACAATAGTGTTTACAAATTCCTAAAAATGTGCATAATAACGGTGTGAACGACTATTACATTTATTATATACGAGTACGGCGTATACGAAAATTACATTTGTGTAATTAAAAAAAGAAAAGATATGAACTTTAGGTCATACTAAAGAGTACAATTAATACTATCCGTTCAAAAAGTTTTAAGAAAAAATTTTGAGCTTTTCTTTTTTAAGAAAATGGCATTTGAGCGTTTCTGAAAATGCTCAATTTCGTAAAACTTCGACAGAAGCATTACATAATTTTCCCCGTACTATGTATATTACTCCATATATACGTACGTACGTACGTATACGGAAAGTAAAAATGTATCCTGGGTACAGGAAAATTATAGCCCCAGTTTCGTGTACAATTCTTCCTAATCCTGAACCAAAGCAATCATGCGCTAGTGTGACATATACCGATGTGTGTCCACGTAAATAACAGGCGGTAGTGATTGATTTTCGAAAAAGGTTAACTATCAAAAATTACATCAGCAAGCTCCCTACTATAGTAAATGTTAATGATATTAGGTTTGTGACTCGAATTTCAAAAATGGAGTGTGTTTTTTTTGTTTTTTAAATACAAAACAAATAGCTGTTAGAATTACTAATAACCACAGTTTCTTAAACTTTAATTAAATAAAGGTTTCTATTAGGCATCTAATTAATAGATATAAGAGGCTTATAATATCTAATGTGCATTAGCGACTCCCGGCTAGTAGATTTGGGAATGCAATCATATTACAGGTTGAACGCATAATTTCAAATATTTAAAGTCTGCGTCATTCTACTTTACTCTGAAGTACTTTAGGATTTTATTTTGCAAATTAGGTACCTTCTGAATCTTTCTTGAAAATCACCAATTTCTCATTGAATGCCCTAACTTTCATTAACAAATCAATAAAACTAAAAAATGACCCATAAAATGGTACATACCTAATTTTTGAACTCGAGATCGATTCGCCGTTGATTTCTGGCAAATACGTCACGTTATGCCTGGAATTCCCAGGCTTCCTGCCGAATTACGAGTATGACTGCATCAGAAAAGGGGGTATGGAAGGTTCTTGGGAGGGGATACAGTCGCCAATGAGAACTCGTGCTCGATTGTCCTTTAACGTTCGAGGTTGCACATACTCCCTAATGTCACATCACCGATAGATTGCACACAGAGTATGGCCGTGAGTTCAATGACGTCGCCAACGAAGCAAGGTCGTTCAGATGTTTCTCGGCCCGTTACATCGAGCGAAAATCTTATTGATGGAGAGAATCTAATAATCTTGAATAAATGGGCAACATACTAATTTTAATGTGAGCAACGGGTATCTCAGTGCGATTGTCCTTACCTTATGCCCTATTGAAATTGCTCCAAAATTAATCTGGAGTGTTCTTGATCAGCCGCACTTCTCAATATTCTTATACATTGACTTCCTTCCTAGTACATTTAATACTTTCGTAAGATCTTTTAAATGGAATTATGAGAAGCAAACTGAAAACAATATAAAGAATAGATTAGTAAGTTCTTAAATTAGCAAGATATATTTGAAGAAAATGAAGATATTGACCTCAACATTCACTCATTTTCAAATGTAATAAAAAAGCTGTATGTGAATCCATTGAACACATCAGACTTACAATTAGAAACTAACAGTTCCTTGGTGAAACGATGAATGTAGAGACGCAATAAAAATATCAAAAAGAACTTTTTACAAATACAAAAACACAATACCTTAGAAAACAAAACTGAGAGCTAAGATAAAAAGAATTATCAAAGACAGCAAAGCAAAATCTTAGACTAACTTTGTGTCATATATTTCAACAACCAACAACACTAAAAACTCCTAAAAAATATTAACGCCATGAAAAGAAGAAAATTGTACAATTCAATTCTATTCTTACAGACTGATAACAAAATTATTACAGAGCCTGGTTGTATTGCAAATAAATTGGCTAACAAATTTGCGACAGTTCTCAAAATTATACAGCTGCTTTTCTACAATATAAAGCAGAACGAGAAAAAGAAGAGATTATAATTAATAGTAACAAAGATATAGGCTCTCAGTGTCATTTAAATTATCTCAACTTCTTAAAGGAACTCGTCTAGTTCCAACCAAAAATGCATCCTCTGGCCCTAATGGCACTCCCAATATACTTATTAAAAAGTTACCTACAGTGGAAAAGGAAGTTCTTCTGAAAGTATACAACTTAATCTTGGCAAAGAACATATTTCTAAAATTATGGAGAACTGCAATAGTAGTTCCAGTTAAGGATATAACCGGGTATGGATAGATAAAAAAGTGAAAATTACAGGCCAATAACATTAAGTTGTAACATGTGTAAACCCTTTGAAACAAGAATCAACACACGACTCAGATGATTTTCAGATTTCAAAAAAATGTTATCCAACCATTAACTTGCCTTCAGAACAAACCATTCCACCTTAGCTCACCTGATAAGTATGCATACGCATATACAAGAAGCATTTCCTAACAACCAATATATTTTTGCCATCAGTTTATACAATGAGAAAGCTTGTTTGAATTATAAGAAAATTAAAGCAGATTGGATTTGGATGTAATGTGTTTCAGTTCATTAAAAGCCTTATGAAAGGCAGGATCATTCAAGTGGAAATCTAGAGCTGCCTCTTTGAAGAAAAAAAAGATAGAAAAATGAGTACCTCGAGGATCTGTAATGAGCGACACACTATTTCTTCTAGCAATTAACGACGTAGGCGCAAATAACGAATCCCTTGTGATTACAAAAAAAATATGTAGATGATATCACTGTTTTCTGTAAAGGAAGATACATTTTCTCAAGTCAGCACATCATACAAGCTTTCTTAAATAGACTACATGAATGGACCAAAAGAACAGGATTTAAATTCTCTGTCTCCAAAACAGAAACCATATTATTTGTCAAGAACAATAAAATGAATCTGCCTACACGTAAGCTCTATGGCCACAATTTAAAATATGTAGAGAGTACAACAATACTTTGGAGTACTGGAGTGAACTTTGACTCGAAAATGTCGTAGAAAAAACACATACAGCTTTTATCAGAAAAATGTAAAAAAGGTAAAAAGACTAAATACCTTTGACATAACAATTGGGGTGCGGATAAAAATATGTTGTTATTAACATATAAAACCATAGTGTGAGCTAATATAGATTTTGGATCTTCAATTTACGATTCTGTCCGATGGAAGAAACTGGAAGTTTTACACAACCAAGGCTTAAGAATTAGTACTGGATGCTTCCGCACAAATGCCATTGGAATTAAAGTAGTCGAATACAATGAAGCAAACTTATTACATCGCAGACATATATTAATGTTGAAATACTCCATCAATTCTCCTACATCCATCAACCGCATTCAGCAATTAGCTTTATCCAGTAATTCAAGGTGAATACAAAGAAAAGTCGAGATGCATTTCCCTACATGCAAAGATTAAATTGCTCTATAAGAACTTGGAATCCAGATAATACCTACAGAAAATAATTCTTAATATTCCTCCTTGGACAATACTAGAAATGGAAACCAATCTGGCATTGATTTCTCTTCAGGAATCCAACTTTACAACAAAGCCTAGTGGTGCAACAGAATGGCACAGACTTTCTCGTATTAGTTTTCTATGTCCTTTGGTCTCGCTATACAAACTTGCCACATATTCATGCCAACTACCATCTATCGCCCCCCAAAATATTTTTTTCTGTTTTCCTAATAGTAGAACGGAAATATTATTTTATGAATATTAAAGAACTGTAAAACCTCGTCATAGATGGCAAATTTCTTTGAAAAATTTGGAGCTGGTTTTAAGAAAATGGCGTTTAAGCCCTACTGTAAATTCGAAACTTGAAGCACTTTTTCACAGAAATTTTTTGGGTTTTCGAAAACTTCATTAGAAGTAATTTGAAGCATTTCAACTCACATATACAAGGGTTGGTCAGAAAGTAATTCTCCACATTTCCCCCTTCATGCGATAACAATGGTAGACAGAAGGAATATATATATATATATATATATATATATATATAATATTATATATAATATATATAATCTTCAAATTTGTAGTTCTAGGAAGACGCGAAAAAAATTCAAACTTTTGCAGTTTTCGAAAATGTAAAGACAACCGAGAAAATCTGACCTATTCTACCTTCATAATTGAATTTAACTCTATTCTTACAAGAAATTTACAGAAAAACATTGGAGCTGTTCTTGAGAAAATTTCGAAAATGTCCGGAGGGCGTCATGTAAATTACCCTCAAATTTTGAAGAAAGATTTTTCAAAATCGCAGCGCCTCGAGTGGACCCATATCGACAGGGGAATATCCATTTTGGAAAAAATCGTACGTATGGTGTAGGCGCTAGTGGTGTTTACAGACTCACAGACGGATGGATGTTTTGAAAAAAACACTTGTTCAGTATCAGGGAACCCAAAACGTGGATTTCCATTGAAATCTCGAAATCCATTTTTCGCAGCATTACATAACTTTCCCTATACTACGTACATTACTCCATATATACGTACGTGTACGGAAAATAATTAGGATCTACAATATGCCGAAGTTTCCAGTGGAAGTTGCAACCCTCTTCAAATACGATATGCCTACGGTGGAAAAACCAGAACGAATCTTAAGCGACTGTTACTTCTCCGAAAACCACAATTAAACATCAACTACATCCATATTGCAGCATGATCACTGCAGATATGTGCTCATTAATGTTAGCATTCAAATTGATCACCAAAATATATGGGAGTCGATTTATAATTTTCTCAGTTTCTAATCCCAATACAATACTAATCCCAATACAAAATATATCTTTGAGAAGTCTCAAAACAGAAATGGTCATTAACATACAAGAAGTATACTACAACATTACCAAATCAGGGAAATCCATCACAATGGAACTGATTCAAACAGGAGAAATAATTGGAAATTAATATATGCCCTAATAACGAAATGACAGCTGGAGATTTGAATAGGGCAATGCCTATATCTATCACAGCTGATGACTTAAGAACAATTATTAATAAAATATTTCTTGTTTAATGGAACAATACATGGAGAGATCAAAAAGTCAATATTCTTTACAAGAAAATTAAACATATCAATAACCTTAAATTCAACAAAAAATTAAGCAAAAGAGAGCAATTTTATATATAAAGAATAAGATCAGGTCACTGTCACCTTCACCTGATAACTAATAATATACCGCCCATCTGTCCTATCTAAAAACTGCTTGCCGATGCCTAGTGGTTTGTTTCAAATACACATTGCACAATGACTCCTTGATACCCAGAATATACCAAGAAGTCCTCACTTTCCAAAATTACTACAAACATCTAGAAAATCACCCAAATTACCTACAATGAAATATATACTCAATAGCGTGAATGGACGAGACAGGAGGGATAAGAGGGACGGGTCGGGACAGGACGCCACGCCACGCCACGCCACGCCACACCACGCAGGAGAGAGTGTCCCGGAACGTCCTGTCCCTCCCGTCCCTCTTGTCCCCACCGCCCCGTCCCGTTCCGTCCCATCACGAGATCTCAAGCGGGTGTGAGCTGGCCCCTGAGTTCTAAGCGCGTGGCTCCGCTGACGTGGGGACGGACCGAGGCAGATCGAGAGAGTGCGTGTGGGGAGGGCGGGGTGGGGAGCGTGCAGTTGCCACCGAATCGCCGCACTCTCCTACCGCTCCTCATGCGGCTCGCGCTCAGGCTGGCGTCAAGAGGTGCTCCGCCGCAAGCAGGATCCACCCGCGTTTCTGTCTTCGCACGCCCCAGACGCCACTCGCCGCCTCTGTCTTCGCACGCCACCCGCGCGCCCCATGCCGTCCGCCGTCGTCAACTGTGCGCTCCTCGCGCTCCTGATCTGGTCGTCGCCAGCCGCCACCGGCGCAGTGAGTGATTTAGAAATTACTTACATCGACTGGGGATTAGGTTTCTTTTATTGAACATTTACCTTGCCTTTGGCCACTTAAGACCTTGGTACCAGATGATCAACAATACGATTGCTTATAGATTTATTTGCATGCGTGTACCTTTTTAAGACAAGTTCACGCATCATGACGGAATATTCGGAATGTTAGTAGGAGAAGAAAGTAGTTCGAAATTCTATGAAGAGAAAAGATTGCCGAGAGTCAGAGAATTGTTTAGTAATTTGAATCCATTTGGGTGTGGGTTGGGTTTGTCTGATTGAAAATATATTACAGATGGAATATTAATGATTTTGCGATAGAATTTGCTGAAATTTACAGAAAATGGGTCAAAACCAAAACGATATAAGTGACATTTTATAAATTCTGAGAATTTTTTTTTAAATTCAATATTACTGTAAAATCGTGGTGTTTTGTTTCATCATTAAAACCACGGCATTTTAATTGTTCATTAAAATTACGAAATTACATTGCAACTGATATATAGTCTAAAATAAACACGTTTTTCTCAGAATTTAAAAAAATGTCACCTAATCCGTTCTGGTTTTCACCTATTCATATAATATACACTGAACTGTACTCTGTAAGTTTATTGATCTTGCAGTGATGTTATTGATCGAGCGGGTGAAACATAGAACAAAATACTGCTATGATTGAAGAAAATAATGCTTTCCTTTCTGCACCACCATTGAGTCAGAATGCTAGGTATGTTTATCATGTTTTTCAGAGTAGGCATAATCCATGTTTTACCAATGTTTAAGAAAAAATTACCTTAGCTGTTCCAATGAATCTGTCGTGACGTACTTCAACGATAGCACTTTAAAAGTCTATGTCAATTAAGCAATCTATGGATTTCCAACTAAATTAGTAAATAACTATTATTTTCAAAAAAAGATGTATGATATAATTTGAAGACTTGAAATTAAGGGACTGATTGCACAGAGAAAAATCTCTGTCTTTAATATTCGAGGTGTTTCGAAAAATATTTCAACTTTTGCAATTGCAAACTCATCCATCGTACAAACAGTATTTGCAACACTCATCCATCCATACACACGAACATCCTGATTTTGGAGAACAAAACTGTGTGTATCGTGATTAGTTCGTGACCTGCCGGTGATGGTTCTAATTTTCCCCTTCAATGAATCACATTCATGAACTGAAGAACAGAAATATTCATTTATGGTTTTGTAGGGCCGATAATTCTACAGCATACACCGTAGACCCGTAGTGAATAATGGCAACCAACTATTTATTTTTTTAATACGAAATTTCAAAATCAGAAAGACACATTTATTTACAATAAAAAATAATAAAAATGAAAATAAAAACTGTACGCAACTGACAACTGAAAATAAAAACAAACGCAATCCCAAAAGTGCCTTGAATGTGTCCACAGTTCGTTTATGGTTTAGAACATATACCTTCCTGGTCAAATTCACAAGACATCAACTATATTCCAGGATCTTCAAATCTCTTCAACATTCCGATACACGTATTTCTGTCAATACTTCAAGACATTTAACCCTTCTCCATGTTTCAACATACACTACATATTTTCATATTTTACTACATACAAATCATGGTTCATCAATCAAGACTACAAATCTCTGACTATTCAGTAAGATGTCTGACTTTGTTAGCCTTGTTGATTTTGCATATCACCATAGTAAATGACCTTGCTAACCTGTTTTCTATTCCTCCATGACCTGTATTTCAGTTCCAAGGAGACCATGCACACCAACGTCCTATGATATTAAAAATCCATGACATCCTGACTCGCAACAGTGTACCTAAACCATAAAGGCTCATTTAGAACGAATCGTGCCTGACACGAACACACACAAACTTTGCTATCATGTTATTCGATGGAATGATTGAAAATGACGATCGAATTTCTAAGCATAAATAAACATAAGAAGTAAACGTGTAAAATTTGAAATATTCACGTTTTCACGTTTATGTTAATATAATTTGAGAACAACAGACAGCTAATTCTTTCGTGAATGGCACAAACCGTGCAAAGAAACTCTAGCATTTTCAATAAAAACAACGCAGTTTGTAATATAATAAATTCAACTTCCTTGTGTTTTCGAGAAGCTTTATACATTATTTAAATCATATATGCTCATAAATATAGTAATGTAAACAAATTGCCGCTGTTGTAAATATTAAGAACGTGACATGCAAGTCAAAATATTACATTTTTATAATTTGTGAAAACACAATAAAAATAGAGCAATATGACATTTATGTCATCTTACAGAGGGCACTTAGCAAAATCCCTGCCAAATGTTAAAAGAAAAAATTTGAAGCCGTTTTTGAGAAAATATTATTTTTCTCCTTTTTTAAAATTGCACAAATTGCACGCAAAACTACACGAAATCTACCAAAATTTTCAAAAAATGTTCCTGACCTAAATGAAAGAACAAATTAAGGACAACATATTTCATTGCAAATAAAATATCTATCTTTAATTCTGTAGTTGTAGAAAGACCTCGAAAAAAATTCAAACCTTTGAAATTTTCAAAAATTCACGAAAGTTCACCTTAAAAATTGGACCTATGCCACCTTTATAAGTGAATATTAATATTTTCTTAGAAGAAAATTAAATAAAAAAATGGGGCCAATTTTTAAGAAATTTTTCAAAATGTTCCAGGGGCTTCATGTGAATTACCCCCGAAAACTAATAAATGATTTTCCAAATCGCAGAGTTTTGACTAAGGTCAAATGGACAGGGGTTTCTTCAATTTTAAAAAATCCTACGCATTGTCTCAGCGCTAATGTTGTTCAGATACACCAGACGGACGGACAGATAGACAGACGGATGGACAGGCGAACGGTCATTTGGAAAAAAATACTTTTTCGGTAACAAGGGACCCCAAAACATGTATTTCTGTTAAAATCTCGAAATCGATTTTCCGCATCATTTCATACGTTTCTATAATTACTCCGTATATAACGCATGTATACGTCAAAGTAAAAATAGTTATTTTGATATTTCCTGCAACACAAAGGCATCTGTGAACGATTTTACTAAATACAGATTGACTATATTTTATTTCAAGAGAGATATTCAGTTCCCTAGATATCGTAAGACATTTTTGCTTGCTCTCACTGTACATTTTTACAATTTCTTCTGTAACAAGTTTTGATCAAGGGCGGATCAACGGTACTGCATACGGTGCCTCTTGATTTACAAATAGTTTTTTTGTCAAGAATGATTTACTCAAGGGTGCGAATATTCGACTCGACCAAGGAATACTATTCATCAGATCAGCTGCATATCAACAGTTCATTACAAACGCAGGTTCATTACAAACACTCCACAGGCAATAAATGATATACTATATGTATATCATTTTACCACAGCCTGATGACATTAAACCATTACAATCGTTACATAAGTTAAGTGCCAAGGAAAATCTTTTCCGCTGCATAATTGCTTCTATAAAATAATAACTTCCATTGAGCATCAAAAAATGAAAATATATTGATTTTATCAATGACATTTCATGCATCATTTACCATTTGCATTGTATAATTCTAGAAGACTAAAATGGCTGTAACAAGTATTGTACCGTAACCTTTCGTTCAATGGTCCTATGTCGATCACGTTTTTTCCTTCAATTTCCCTTGATCCATTGAGCAAATGCTGAGATTGCCTTCGTTTTGCTTTTGGGCATACCTTAATTGTAACTTCACTGTCTTGGCACATTTTCTTGACCTCAGTGGAAAATTACATATTTAAATATTTATTATCCATCTTCTCACGAATTAAGTTGATTTCTTCACGTAGGAATCGATAAGCCAACAAAACCAAAGTCTGTATATCATGTGCCTTAGCAAAATGCATTGTTTAATAAAACGGGAGCAAATAATTTCTTATCACTTCTTGCCAAAAACGCTTATTGCTACCAGTATTAATAATTTAGTTGAATGTGTGATTTGAGACAGTTTAGGAATCCCAGAGCTCAAGAAATCTTACAGAGATTACATTTCCCCTACAATACGTCAAATAGTTTTTAACGCAACGTTTCAAACTCATACATGTTAGCTTGAGTAATAGAAAAGGTTTTGCATCTGTAAACTGCCGATAGGAATTTATATGTATGAGCAGTTACTGTCTAGAAAGTAAATGTTTATTTTATTATACTATTAGGTGGGTTTATTTTATGCTGAGAAAGTAAACCCACCTATCCTACTCCCAGCGCGACTAGCAAATGGAAAGCGTTTTATTTTTATTTATTTATATTAACAATTTATATATTATATTATAATATACTATACTATACTATACTATAATCTATTATATTATAATATAATATATTATATTATAATATATTATATTAAAGTGTGTTACATCACAATTATAACTGTTTTAACTGCCGGTCCGGACAGTCGAGATCGTTTACAAATGATTGTTTCAGGATGTAAACACCATAGACCCGAAACAGTCAATACTTAACCGTCACATTTTGATTGATTTTGGCATGCAGTCAGGAAAAGTCGCCAACGTTTCATAGACGAAGCTCATCTGTGAGATTCAGATATTATTCCTGTAGTACAAAAAGGAGTTAGAATCATATAGCAAGCGCTCATTCAAAAACACGTGGAGAACCAGAAAATATAAGAATATATTATCAAGAGAATCACAGAAAAGTATTCACACCGTATTCACATAGCTGAGAATGTTCCACCGGTGAAGTTTCATAAGGTAATGTACATTACATGGCGGAGATACCTTTTATCGAAAAAAGAAATGAACTCATATGTAAAAATTTCAGGAATAAAATTCTTCTTTTACTGAGAGATAATTTCACAGCAAACGATTCTCTAGTTGGGTCGCATCGCAATGCGAAATTAGAAAGAAAAAGCATTGGACTGGAAAAAGAATGAGCGCATTTCAAAAATATACAAAAAGGAAACTACTATGCTGCTGACAAGCGATCCTCACATACAGTTCTCTACGTTCTCTCTGAAAAATAATCTTGCCCTGAACGCAAGTATTTACATACAAAATTACTAATGTACTCTAAAATATTAATATATTTTCTTGCTGTTTCCATAATTGATGTTATCTAAGACTAGCGTCGTACCAAAAATGTTTTACCTAATCATAATTATTTCTGTAATTTTTCGAACGTTGTGAGTGGTATTTACTTTCTTCATACCATTTAGCTTCATAAAGCCATCAACATGCTCTAACATTTGAAATTAAAAAATAAAGAAAACCAAATTTATATTAAAAGTTGAATGCATACAGAAGACGCAAAGGAACCAAACATGACAAAATTGGACAAGAAATGTAAAATTGGCCAATTATGATTCGAAATTAATGTGTGTACGAATATTATGGAGAAAGGATTTCAAATTTTTAAAAAATACTGAGAATGTATATTCCACAAAACAAACATACTTTTCGTACACTTCATATTTTGAAAAAAGCGATCAAGTACATAGATGTTAACGTTTTTGATATTGTGTAAATATTTTTTGAATTAAAATTGCAATCAACGTATCGAAAGCAGTCGATGTTTCGTTAGGTAACGTGAGCAAGAGTGCGAGTATGTGAGAATGAGGTTACGTTACGTGGAGGGGTACGTGTAGTTATCATGTAGCTGTCACCACTCCGTATTCCTGTCTTCTCAACCTGAGAAGTGAATTTTCTCATCACCACACAGCAACATATACTGGGACATTGCAAGGAAAACGCAACTCTCTCCCACATTTTCCTTCCTCAAAAACCTATCTTTCTATAATACGTTTCCAATCTTCCTCTTCCATCTCACAGATCTTACATTTTCCCCTCACTATTCAGCCAATATCTACTCGCTCTCCTTTTTTTCCTTACCTATATCTTTGTCTGTCACTTTTATGACATTTCCTTTTAGATAACTTGGAATATCATTCAACTGAATAATTTTAACCATTTGTTATAAGTTGAATTTATAATCTTTTCGTAATCTTTCTGAAATTTTTACCTCTTTTTTGCCTCTTTGCATCCCACCTTACCATGCAACCGGGTGTATATAGTCTGCTTCTAGAATCCATCTTAAAAATACTTCATGTATTGCTTCCAATTTTCTCCTTTCCTTCCCTCCCCAAGTTTTTGTCTCAAAATAGAAACAGCTATACCATCAAATATCCTCATACCCTTTGTTCAAATATCCCTGCATCTTTTCTTAATTAAACCCACACTTGTTCAAAGCCACCATCCCCTTGCCACCCATTTCTGTTACGTGCCTTTCGTAGTCCCCTCCCTTATTAAGCCCAAAATCTAAATGCTTATAGCCGTTCGACTCTTAGTTTAATCACAGTTTTCTATCAATGAAAAAATCAGAATGTAAGCGAAAGTTTACATCATAGCGTAGCATTGATTCAACTATCATTAATCAGTATGCATTATGTAATATTCGTTCATAGTTTACATTCACGCTTTTTTTTTCATTTATCCGCAGAAACCGGTGCCACCTCAACAAGCAACGCTCATCGACGATCCTCACTACTACATTAGCGGTGAGTAATTGATTCCCAACCCTAGTAATGGATTCTCCAGTAATGAATTCTCAACACAAATAAACGAAAGTAGGTATTACTCAAATTGTATTGTCAAATATTTGGAAGATAGGTTAAGTTCCTTCTACGTCTTCACAGTGTGTAATTGCTGGTCTAGAAGGTTGCCAACGCTACTCCTTTGAATCTACCGGGCACATGTAATTTCCTCCATCATGAACTTTTAGATAATACGAAAATTAAATCCAGATATATTGTTCGATTCTCTCAGAGATTTAAAAGTTGGGATATTCTGTGTGGTCGATATCAATTTCTGGTTGTGATCTATAAATTAATCTAGTAAAGCATAATATGGTGAAAGTATTATAAAAACTAGTGGTGTAACATCATCCCGTGCGCAGCCCATTTGCGCATAGTAATGGGCATAGTAACTTAACATTATAATACTGTCCATATTAACACATTTCAGTCATCACTTGTAAATGTCATTGCCAGTCGTAGCACATTAGGGCGAAAACTTAATTAATTTCAAGCTAATACATAGACTCGACTTACGATACTGCACACCGTACACCCAAAAAACACTACCCAAAAATGTCACAGCGTTCCCATTGTATGGTGACCTGATAAGTGTTGAAAGATTCAATCAAAAGAAGTGCGGAAAATTCGAATTTTCAATTTCAAACACTTGCAAAAATTATGTAAAACTACTCACATTTTCAAAATAAATTACATAACCTTATTTAAAGATCTAATTTTGAAGAACATATTTAATTAACTAGAAAATCTATGTCAATATTGTAGTTTTTGACGTTATTTTTTAACCGAAAATTGGTTTTGCGCCATTTTTATAACTCTATTCTAGCTATATTCTAGAAATCAATTTTAAAAAATGGAGCCACTTTTGAAAACATAATTTTTCAAAACTTTCCTATATTTCACGCCAAAATGCGGGAAAACTATTTAGATTTTGGAAAAATTGTACACTACATTATTTAAAGATCGTACTTTGTAGAACAGATTTCAATAAGAAAACTTTCTTTATATTTATCATTATAGTTGTAGGAAGACGCCGAAAAATTTTTAAACTGTTGCAGTGGTCGAAAATTCAGAGTTCACCAAAAATGCAATCTGCGCCATTTCTTTAAGCGTATTTTTCTCTGTCCGGGGGGAGGGGAGCAAATTAATTTTGAAGTAAGCCAATTTTGAGGAAATTTTGAAAAGTTGTTGAGGCTTCATGCGAAGTTCCGTAAAAATCAAAACCTCCGTTTCAAGTTCAAGGAGACTCCACATCAACTAGAGCGGTCGGGGAATATTCATTCTGATGAAAACACAGCATACGGCTTAGCTGCTAGCATCGTTCACAGACGGATGAACAAACGGAGAGTCGTTTCGCCGACATTTTTTCGGTCTTAAGAACCCAGAAAAAGTGGATTGTATATCAAACGTTCTGACTACATGTATTAGAAAAAGTAATTTACTACACATTGAAACAAGATTTATCGACAATTTCAGAATCAGGGCCTCACAATAACAGTTTTTCTGCTGATAAATCGCCGTTTTTGCCGTAGTAATAAGTGAAAGTAAAAAAAATGCTGAAACGTTTCTGATCCTTTACTGTGTCCATAAAAATCTGTAATCCGTGTAGTAGTGACACGCATAAAGATGAAGGTGTAACAAGAAGTGACAAAAAATAAAGAATTTAATAACTCTCACTAAATGTAACATTCTACAAGACCTTTCAATAAATTTTAGCATTTGAAAATAAATATTTACTATTCTATTAATTTGTTTATCAAAATTATATTTAACTATCGCAGATCACTCCAAGATCGTTAATAGAGTTATCAATTAGATTTACACCATTGATTGTGAATATGTTTGCTTTGTTCTAGAATGACTAATTGTAACACACATACCCACGTTTTAAAAAAAAATATTTTCATTCCAACAAACATAAACTTTAACATAATTCCCCATATCCAAGCCATTTTGTTGAAAATTAGTCGAATGAAAAATCTTAATATCATCTGCAAACGTATAAATTCTACATTATCTAACCGAAAATAAATAATAAGTAACAAATTGAACAAGAGATAGTCCAATTGGTATCCATAAAGTACACCTAAAAGTATTTCCAATACTTCAGAAATAAAGTTTTACTGAACTCATTTATTGAAGCTGCTGGAAAACCAATTCAGCAAAGAAACTGAGACATCAAAAGCTTTCAATCTGTCTATAAGCAAAGTATGATATACTTAATCAAATGTTTTACGAAATCAGTATAAATGTTATCAACTTGATACTACTCTCTGCCAATTCTGAAACAAAAAATGTTGAATTCTTAGAAGTACTATTTTTTAAATTTTGTATCATTACAAAACGTATTTTAATTGGCGCTAATCCGATTAAGAAAGTCATAACGATTCATGTCATATCGGAAAGTCAGTACAGTAATGAACACCACTTCACTACAGTAGAGGCCTTTATCTCCCCACAAAACACTTTCATTTCTAGATTGTTCTTCCGTAATTTGTTAAAAAGGTCCGAATAAAAATAGCCCCAATATATTCGTTTTGTAGAGAGGAATGAAATGAGTCTCTGAATGACCTTTTAATCACCTCTGTAAGTACCTTTAAAGCCCTCCAAAATGCAGTTTGGTGCTTAACCCCCCCCCCCCCCACCTAAACAACATATTTTCGAGAATTCACGTAAATGTTATCTGCTGAAGATCTAAATGCGTCGAATGGCACCTCATTTGTCCAGAAAGGTAGATCTGAAGAGGTCTGATATGTACACAGGTTACTCAATTACTCTATGTTGGTTATTCGGGAGTCGTTTCTTTAATCCCTAACTTCAGTGCTGGAAATAGGAGAACAAATGAAATAATTACTTGTATGCGATGAGATTTTCGCGTCAGTGCCAGTGCCCTTTGAGACTTACGCTTACTGGAACTCGGCACCGCCCTCCGCAACTTCCAGCTCCCTGTGCTTTCAGCATCACTACTATCATAACGGTTGCTCGATCAAACAGTCAAAAGTGTTACATGAGGGCCATACGAGGGTTCATATTTTCAGCATCTGCAAGACCAAGCACTATATTTTTTTTGTGAGAAGCAAAGTTTTGCTGCTCGGAGAGATGAGTGGGGTCTAGCGTGAACGTATTCTTGAATCGACAAAATGTTAAATGAAAGATATATCTAAAACAATCTTCAGTGTAGAATCGACAATACTAACTTCTAATGCGAGCAGAAATCTAAAGAAAACGACGCAGCCTCCGCCCTTGAGGAGTCTACGGGTCTGTTAGAAGCGCTGAACAGAAATATGACCAAAAAAATCCAAAAGCATATCTTTATGAAAATAATTTATTGTTAGAAGAAAAAAGTATTTTTTTATTATTGAGCAATATGTGTTCTACTTTTTTGATATCTATTTTGTGTGGTTTGTTTATCTGCATTTTTGCTGCTGCAGGTCTCTTGTTTATGAAATTAAGGAAAGTCATGATGTGTGGGCCTAAGGAATAGTTGCAGAGAGCATTCTCGGCGAATTAATCTGAAATGTTAATGTAAGGGGTACGTAAGTCTTACGCAAACATTTCCTAGAATTTCCCCGGTCACTAAAGCTGAAATAAACGTATTGACGCATATAGTATATTGACGCATACATGGCGGGCCGTAAACTCTGAAGAGCTTAAACAAAACTCAAGTATTCCACTTTATATTTACAACTTTCATCGTTGTCTTGTTTATATACTTAATATTTTATAAGTAGTAAATATGAGTGAACATATCAATATCATTTATACAAACGAAGTCGTGTTCCAATTAGCCATACATTTGATAACCTTTTAGGAATATCCTCTTTATCTGATTCGCACATAAAAAACACACATACATATTCATGTCAAATGCAACCCGCATCTATTGGGCAGCATTGTTTAAATCTATATACTTGGAACAACTTCTAAATGAAGCGTTCTAGGGCCTTAAAACCTAGAATTTTGAGGTCAAGGGCTTCAAAGAATCGTTCCATTCACCGTAATATATTCGATGAGATCTTCAAAATTCTATTACGGTTTTGCACGTTTGGTGCTTCTTGATACTTCATTGCATTGCAATTGCAATTTCAAGTATTGCAAAGGATAGTGTTGTACCTGCCCGATTGTGCATTTTTGCATGGACAACGTTACGTAGCTTTCTCTAAAATAAAAACCTTTTCTGATAGTTTTGTGACAATCAAGGAAAGCGAAAAGCAAATTCAAATGTTTTTAAGGCAGTGCTGCGAATTGTTGCAAGAACATCTGTCTATACTACAGAATAACCATTTATTACAAGTGTGTATCACAAATCAGTTATTTTTTTTAAATTTTTATTTGATATTCTGCATGTACATTGTAGATGTCTTTATCAATTTTTTCTAACAAATAAACAAATTTCGTTAACATCTTTCCCCCTTAATATGGAAATGGAAGGATAGGCAAGAGGGTGAGGTTTAGCATACGAACAGGTAAGCTACTAAAAGTTATTTTAGTAAATACGGCAATAGGCACGTTACAAATTCTTGGTATTACTAAAATAAATATTGACAATGCTCTGATGTATTGCTCCACTGTATTGATATGCAAACATCACTATACATTACACAATAGATACGGTGTACAAAATACTTCAGCGCTTAAGGGCAGGCAGGCGTTAAATGAAAGGCGAACAAAGTGTACGGATGTGGCACGTGATCGAAGAGCGACATTCACGAGCGCGCGCGCGCGTTGTTCCCACAGCCGAGCGCCTGGGCGACGCGGGCGAGGAGGAGGAGGAGGAGCTGGCGGGGTCTGGCGGTGCGTTGCCGTTCGGCGGGGGCGTGGACGCCTCGAGGTCCTACGCGCACTCCGTCTCCAAGACGGTGCGCTCCAAGACCTCGTACCAGACGTGGGACATGGCGGCGCCGCGCGTCACCGGCTGCGAGGCCGTCTGCGCCCTGCAGAGGATCCGCGACGTCGGGGGCGACGACTAGAGCGACGCGCCGGCCCCGGTCGCGCCCCTCCGCCCAGCCCCCGCCAAGCCAGTCCAGTCCACGCTTCGCCCCAGCCGTCACCAACCCGCCTCGGCCGTCCCTGCCCCCGCACCAAGCCGTCACCGCCCCGTCCCTCCCAGTCATCCCCATCCCGCCATCCCCACCCCATGACGTATACGCGCCGCCACACTTGTTCCTGCCCCACGCACTACCCACCCAAAACAAGCAGTCACCGCCCCGCCTCGTCCCGCCGGCGCCGGCCGCCACCGTCTCGCTTCAAGCGTCTGGCCCCAATCACTACATGCCATCATTGGGACCATCTCCGCTCCGCCCAGCCTTGTCCAACCCAGCTATTCTCAGCCCGGCCGCCACCGCTCCGTCCCATGTCGACCACGCCCCACCTCAGCCGCCCTCGACCCAATTTCTAGCGCCTGCCATCATTGTCCGGCCCCTCCTGCCGACCCCGCACCGCACCGGACCGCCCCAGCCACTACCGCTCCGTTCCACAAAGTCCACGCATCTCCGTTCCCGCCCCCGCACTGCCCTCCATCCCAAGGCCGTCACCGCTCCGCCCCGCCCAGCTGTACCCGCCATGTCCCAGCCACCTCCGCACCGTCCCATGACGTCTCCGCGCCGCCTCGGCTATCACTGCCCCAACCACTTCACCTCGTCCACGCCGAGCCCCTTCAGCGTCAGCCGCCACCGCCCCGCTTCAGGCGTCTCGTCCCAGCCAGAACCCCCACCCATCCGAGACCTTCTCGGGGACCACCGCGCGCCAGATATCCCCACCCCAGCTGCCACCGCCCATTACCAGCTCCCTTCACCCACACGCCCCGCCTCAGCCGTCTCCAGCTTTAACCACTTGCCACCCCAGGCCGTCACCGCCCCCGCCCCGCCCCAGTCCCCCGCCCTGCATCTATCGTCCACGACTCGCGCCCCCTGTCTGCGATTCGGTTTGTTGCGACTTGCGCATTGTTGCGTCTCAGTGAAGTGCGCATTTCGCATTGTAATTGCGGCATCCATCACGTGCCGCCATCAATTTCTGTTCTAGACATCTTAATCTGCGGCAGATGCTGAAGTTCAGCGAACCATTTTCGGCCGATTCCCATCAGTGACAACCCTGAAGTATTACTGCCTATTTACTAACAAGATGCGAGAAACTCATGGTACAGACAAAATAGTGTTAAGAGTGACAAATCCCAAAAATATGATAGGTACGAGAAATATTTGGATAAGCTTGATAAGACAGATAATGCTGGAAAATTTTCGAAATCATGTTGCTCTCGTGAGTCTTACTTTATGGAGCAAACTTGAAAATAAATTGAAAACATTTGTATTTTACTTATGTGGTAAATTAAGTGTAAATTTAAAATATTAAATTTTTCTGAACAAGTATCACATGAATTTCTTCATTTGTAGCTTAAGTATTCTTAAGTAAGCTTCCTTGTGATCATGGCCAAATGTTCATGTGTGTCTGAAATGACTTGCAAAAGCAGGATCAATGAGAGCGAGTAATCCTTCAGATTCACTCAGAATCACCAAAGCCATACAAATATGATGATGCATATCAAAATCATTTATATTTTTAGATATCATTCGACAGATTGTTGCTGTCAGCATTTTTGACATTACGGAACTCAGTATGTTCTTACTCCTAGAGTCTAATATTCTACACTACTTGACTGTGACGCCACTCGCATATATTTCCAAGTTAAAACATTTTTTGTGCTTTGGAAATTCATAATAATTATAAATTTTCATAATATTACAGTTGCCCGACTCGTCCATTTTCGGTCATAAATTTTTATTGATTAAAATAATGGTTTAATTTTTACATTCATTACTAAATTAGGTTTTCTTATCTTCAATCTGATGAATCAAATCGTAACGATTCATGTAAATGCTAGAAAGAAAGTACAAACGCAAGAGAGACTCATTCACAGCGTTCCACCAATGTACTCGTAGGTGCATTGAACCCGTTTTTTCTAGAATCCTTCCAGAATATTCCATAGTAAATCGGGAAATACTGCCAATCGATTTGTCTGTCGAGAAAAATTAATGAGCTATTAATAACTTTCACAGATACCTGCAGTCACCAAAAACGAGTTTTAGTTGCTTAAAAAATGTAAAAAAAACACGTTTAAATACAATTTTGGAAAAATGCACAAAATATTGCCAGTTTCCCACTGGGAGAACGAGAGAAATCGAATGACACCTCAGTTGGTGGACCGGAGAAATTCTGAACGTGTGTGGTGGACAGACGCACACTGATGGCATACTTGATTACTATTTAAGGATTCGTTTAATTTATAATTCATTCATTCATTCACTTATGTCAAACTATAACTGGAATGCATTAACACACATTGCAATAACAATTACATTAACACACATTATGTCAATTATAAATCATGTTAGGGATGATTCAGGCTATTGTAACTGTTGCCTGTTAATATTTCAAATAAATAAAGTTACAAAACTATTGGTCAGAAGCAGCAAAATTACTTTTGGATAAAAACACACACAAAATTTTTTTTGAAAACGTAGCATGGACACTACTCAAGAACTATAAATAAAATTCTCTCCAATAATGCTGCAACAATTAAATATTTTAACAAAAACAATCTTCACAAATACTGCAATAACACAGCATATTACGAATATATGTAGTAGCTCTTTACATAACAATAATTTCAAAAGAATTTATCATCCAAAGTCAACACGTCAATAGCAAATATTTAATGGTGGGCGACCTGTGTCATAAGCAGTAGTGCACTCAGTATGCGAATTCAATCATTGCGTGAATTGTGAGAAAAGGCGGAATAACGCGATCAAATATTTGCCTTTATATTCAAAGTCAAAACTTTCAGTAATTAGAGATTTTTCCCGAGACCCTGGGGAACTAACAAAATCATAGACACCCTCTCACATGACCGGGGGTTGCAGAGTTTTCTTTCAATTTCTTCAATCATTGGAAATTAATGTTTTTTTACGCAAATTGGCCATCATGGGACCATGTGATACGTGCATTTCACCGTGGCTCAGTCTTGAATATCGGGGTAGATGCACGTTACTTTCTATTGGGGGGATCAGCATTTTAACGCTGATGCCATTTTTACAACCCAGGGTACTTTGCCCTGGGGGATGGGGTGACATTGTGATGATAATGAATGATGAAATAGACACACACAAACATAGGCAAACAACACAACCATGCCCGACGCGGAACTCGAACCCGCGATCCTCTGGTCGGAGACCGCTACGGCACTACTGCCTTATCTGTGTGATTTGATCTGTTCCAGAAAACAGTCATCGGCTGTTCGGTTTACCTCTACCTTTCCCCAATTCTGTCGCTCCCATTGGCTGAATGTGTGATGACGCAATCATTCGTGCCGTAAAATATAATACGTCATAATTTGTGTCGTAAAATGCCCGATTTTGAACGATTCCTTGCAACAGAAAAGGTCGTTTATATTGCAGGATTACAAAAAAACAATTTGGCTGTTTGTTTATGTGATCATTTTCGTTCGATTTGTGGATTTGAACTATATTGAAGTTTGTGTAACCCATCAAATGCTGCAGCAGGTATTCGTCATACAAACACACGAAATTACCGAGAGAAAATCAATGAAGCTTTGCGAATAATTATATACTCGGAAATGTATACTAAGGCAAATTCGGAGAATAAACTCTGTGTTGGTCTCAGTGAGCCATTGATTAACCAAAATTATTCCTCGCATGTAATCCTATCATTTGTTACGTATTCTGTCATTTGTTTATTCTAAGTCGATATTTTAATATTTGTTTCTATTCTTTCAGTTTGCAACATCAGGGATTTCCATCAATTTTCTTTCATTTTATTTATTCTTGTACATGACTTTTACTCGACCGGACACAAAGTAGTGAAACTAATTAGTTTCTAAGAAATATAATGAATCAAAAGACCAGTATATCAGGGATTGGATATTTAAGTGTTAAAAAATATTGCGACACATCATATGAGGATTTAAAACATGTTTAATTTTTAAAATAAAATATAACGGTTTGGAAGCGACTATGTCACAATATTCAACATTGTATGATGTAATAAATATATTTTCTTCATTATTTTAAATGAATTAAATTCTCTCATAAATATATTTGTTGTATGTACAGATAGTTTAAAACATTTTAAAAGTTCTATTGAAGGAAAATTGAAATTACCTGTCGTGTTAATACATTTTGATATTTCGCTTCTATTTTTTTCTACACCGATGTCTTCATTGTAGTAATAGCTGTCGATTCGCTCTATATCTGGGCTTCATAAACCCCGGTATAACTCCGAAAAATTGTTTGAGGTCATTGTATGTACGTATGTTTGTACTTGGCATGACAGCCCGTGAATGGGTTCAGGACAACCGGCGACGTCCCTGACTTGTGGCCATGGGTTAAGGGGGACGTGCGATTAGCACGTAGACATCCCCGCGCCGTATTCCGGTCTTCTCAACCAGAGTGAGAAGTGAAATGTTTCACCGTCACACATCAACATTTACTGGGGCATTGCAAGGAAAACGCACACTATAATTTTGCGTCACCGTGAATCAATCCCGGGGCCGCGTAGTGGAAAGAGAGCACGCTGATCAATAGCTAGCCACGAACAATGTACCTACATAATTAGTTACATGACTCTTGTTCTCCCCTCTCGTTCACGTATTTTTTTCACTTCCTATTCTCTTTCTTTTTCTTTTTCTTCTTCTCCTTTCACATTTTCATATCATTCTCTTACACTACTAGTCGGCTCCCCAGCTACGTAATAGTAGTCGCACTCGGTTTTTAACAGTTTTTGACATAAATAAACAATTGGAGGGATTGCTGAAAAATTATGTATTTCGTAAACGTCAAGCAGGCTTCCTAATACCCCAGTCAACTTAGGTTTCATATAAGGAAAACATCCCCTTGAGCTAATTTTCGCTGAAACCTTTGGTTTGGGCGCGTCGATGTCACGTGCGTTTTCAAAAGTATTAAAGGTCGAAGGTCAGAAAAATATTTTTGCAAATATCCTGGTTATTTTGTATTGTTGGATAACTTTATTACAATATTTGAAGAGAATACTATTTCCTACAAAATGAGCTCCAACGGTTTTTTCAACTAACTCTTTTCGAGATATGTAAGGCTCCAGGAATACAAAAACGTATTGTTTAAAAAAATTCAATTGCTTTGCGATGTACGACTGATGGGATTATCATCAGGTAATAAAATTTCCTTTAAAACTTAATGTTTTTTTGTTTTTAATATGACTATTTCACTCATGTCTGTCCGTGTCGTAAGCAACCAATGAGAAGCAAGAACGTATTCATATTAAACCAATCCTAGATGTTTATCGCCATAAATTTATCATTTTGTTTACCTTTATCGCTCCACTTTGTTTATCTTTGTGATGTTATCTATAGCAATTGCTGGAGGTCATAATAGCGTATGAGCATCAACATATTAAAATATGTTTCGTTTTGATAATGTTTAAAATTCTGACGTAGAATATATTATTAAAGATTCATTGTCGAAAAACAGCAAAGGAAACAGACAAAATGTGTGGAAGTTATTTCAAGAATTTGTAAAGAAATAAAATGCAAATGAGCAGCACAAACTACAAATGAAGAAATCACACATATTGGAGGAAATTAATATGCAAAAAGTAGATGGTAAAGAGTGCGAAGAATATGCTATCAAAACTATTGGGACGTTACAACCAAAATTATTCAGAAAAATATTTTAATAAGTACATACATGTGTTCAAAATTGAAGAATTCAGCTTGTACATCTTCCATTTAAAATACATACTTACAAGAAATACGAAGTCATGGAAAACTCAACTTCCTACAACTTAACAATTGAATTTTTAATAAATGTTCTTTTAAGTAGCTTTGTTATAATTGCTTTTTGAAAGTTATATTACCATAAAATTAAAGTATAGATAAAATAATTTTGTTCATTAAACTGTTATTCATATTTTACTTGATAATAAGTGGAGACAGTAATAACTTGGACCTCAATGTATGTTTTATGTATTTTGATAGCAATTTTAAGTAATATCTCTCTTTTTCGCAACACCCGAGATCTAATTATCCATTCGATTCCTGTATTGTGTTAATTCGTGAAATAGTCACACTAAAAACCACCCGAAGCTCTGTGATAGCTGATAAATTGACTCCTCACTACGCGAGTCGCGAATTTTCCGCCTATCACAGCACTTCGAGTGGTATTACTTATGATAAAACACACGACGATGTGGCGTGGAGAAGGTTGACGATCAAATCGTGCCTAAGAGAGAGTCGTTTACAGAGCGGATAATGTGAGAATTATAATATGCTTATAAGGTTCAATTAATAAAGAAATATTAGTATTATGTGTATTATAAAATTGCGAAAAATTGTTTGTATAAAATGTATGTATTTACTTTTCCTTGCTACCATTTCTTAACGATTCACTACTTTGTACTGTTTCGTTCTTCAAAAGCGTGTTCATAATTCTCCCTGAAAATCTCTTTGAAAACAAAGTTAAAAGGTATATTATAAACAATGTGTCATGTTTCTTACTTGGAAGCTATTCGATATATCAGGATGCGAATGTTAATCTTGTCTTCGTTCGGACCAACCCAAGGTCCTTTTCGAGGGTCCGGGGACATTTTGCTCGCAATTGGGAACCATGAAACGAGTCTAAAAGATATTCTAAAGCGATGGGCAAATTTTTACGTACGTTATCAGTCACCTGACTACATGAGCTTCCTCATCAAAAGTTAATCATGTGGTGAATAAGTAAGTCATCGGCAATTATTGTCGAATCGAATTAATAATTAGTTACACTCCCGCAAAAGCTAAATAGCAGGAGGTTGATTGGAGTGAACGATAAGCAGTTAAGAGTGACATAGTTTGTAATGAAATGGCTATATGGTTCTCACGAGAAATAATGAATTCCCAAAGAAACCTAGATTTAAAATAAGGAACTAATTTGTATTTTAATACTACAAGAGTATAATTTAATAGAAAACATTCCAGATATGTGTAAAATTCCCTCTGACTTTGGGCTCACGCGTAACACGTGGTCAGTGGGTATTGTAAATACGTGCACTGGTGGGAGAGGCGCAATATTACATACTTCTCCTTGAATCATGAATAATATCAGATTATTCTTAGAAACAATAACACGTAAAACAGTTGATAGGTGTAAATAAAAAGTACAAATTTACGAATTGGAACGAATAAAACCATACGATTCACATTATGGCTCCTCAAAAGGATGAGAAAAGCAAAAAAACCAACAAAGCCGGCAAAACGTAAGTACATGCAACAGGCTAAGCGAAAATCAATTATATTTATAGTACACTATATTTACATTATATACATAGATGCAGATGTTATCGAGGTCTTTTCCGGTATCTTATATTCAGATGTTCGTTGTATTAATCTTAAGAATTCACGAATTATCAATGGTAGCAATTTGGGAAAACTGTTCATTCTTTCGAATTTGTTCCCAAATAGTAGGCAATAGAATTTTCTAAATAAAGATTCCTTCATTGACAACAACAAGAATCTTATGGTATATCATAGAAATATTATAAGATTAGTAAGAGGTTCGGGGTTAACTTCATCGCTATCTTCGCAAAATAGTATCACTGATACCTCATTGTGAATCATAACTCACAACACTTCGTTCCATGATCCTACATCTGCCATCATTCTCCTCTCTATTAACCCAACAAACATAGACAATAATGTCATCCTGTGTGCACTAAAATCCTGACAGATTCAATGATCGTAATATTATCTACGTCATTTCTGTGCGCAATTATTTGTGACTGTCCAATGAGAGTGAAAAAACGTAGATCCAAATGCCGAACTAATGAAAGCATAAAATGAACAATGAGTTAGAGTATGATCTGTTATGTAGAGTATTTTCATTTTCTTCCTCAGACTTGAACCATATTACATCAATATTTTTTATTACGTTTCAGCCGAATTTTGCAAAATATTGCCCGCGAAGTAAACTTAAAAAAAATGGTTTTCCATTTCTTTTTCATAACGTTTAATTTGCCGTCTAAATTCGTGGTTTCTACTCAATTTCTACGTAGTTGTCAAATTATCAGAGAAACAATAAATATGAGTACTTTTTGCCGCGAATTGGCCGTCTAGAGCCACGCGGACATACTCCTGCACTTACCGAGGCGCAGTTACATTTATCCCGTGGCAAGGACTCCTTTTTGGGGGCGTTCAGCTTTATGCTGAATCCGATTACTATCCCCCAAGTTTGCTAGTCCTGGGGGGATGGAATAAGGAATGATTATGATAATGATGGATGATATGAGTACTTAATTATTTTGAACATTTTATAGTGTACTTTTGAAATTCTGCATTGGGATTTGATTGTTTGTGGATTGTGATTGTTTCTGGAAAAGTTAGTAGTTATAATAGCGATAAATATTCAGGAAAATCTTAGGTTGAAATACGTTCCATATTCCTTTTAAAATGCTGAGAGAATGTATGTGATTGAACCACTGCTTTTAAGTGGTGACTCTCGTATGCACTGCAGAATAATGAATACATTCGAACCTACGCGACCCCCGACAAAAGGTATATTACACTGTAACATGATATAACGATAAGCAACACAATTTAAGTTCAGTTGACGGCGGACCGCAAATACGCTGCGTTTGCGAGTGCTTCCGACAGTGATTCTAATATCTTATTTGGTGTAGGTGTAAACAAAACTGTAATATAGTATCTTCTTCAAGTGTATACTGTGTGTAGCTGCTACTCGAGAGAGTGGCAAATAGTGTCAATAAGGATACACTGAACAGCACGGAAAACATTACCTTAAATGCCCAACAACAACAACAACAACAACAACAACAACAACATGGATCAAATTTGAAAACTTATGCAGGACCTGCGACAATGGACATTTTCCCGTCAAAAGTCCAAGCAATTATTATAGAAGCCCACGAAAGACTTACAATAAAAGATTATGTGAGTAAACTATCAACTTTTATTAACCAAGTGATATTCGATTTGTGTCGCGTATAGCGAGTAATAGGGTTTGTGTGTTCTTAAGTACCAAAATAATCGCAAACTACCCAATACCTGATAACCATCAAACTTTCACTATTAATGACATTGAAGTGAGTGTTAGACCCTTACTAAGCAAACATGTAAGAGTTATAATATCATGTCATTCCACATGAGGTGATAAAAAATGCTCTTCAACAATTGAATATCCAAACTTCTTCTAACATTACATTTATCAGAGTAGGTCTACCTGAACCAGGTATGTCCCATATTATGAGCTTCTGTAGACAAGTCTTTGTCTACCAGATGAAGTACATAAATTACCACAGTGACTTCTAATTCCATATGAAAATGCAACATATAGATTTTTTCACAACTTATAATATCTGTTAACCTGTTTCAAATGTATAAATGAAGGTCATATTGCCAGAAAGTGTCCAATTAATAACATTAGCCTTTCCCCAAATATAAATAGAACAAAATATAACAATAATGATAATATTTTAGTAAAGATTCCCCCTCCAGAACAACCAAGTGACAATGCATCTGACTCGGTTGCTATGAATTATACAAACTTCCCTCCAAGCAACAAAATAAGCCCCCTATCTGAATCATCCTCTACACATGAGAATATATCAACTAATGATGTAAAATGTAAACACCAAGGCTCTAAACCCTCAAAGAAAAAGAGGAAAAATTTAGATGAAGAACCCGCTTCTCAAGACAATTTAAGTAACAGGCCAATAGAAGATGATCTTCTCCCCACCAAAATCTATATTGATGCCAACCAGAGACAAACTTCCTATCTCATCAAATCACTCAAATCATTCCTTGAAAATTATTTTGGAGCACCTGACCCCATTTCTATAGTGAAAGATTATTCAACTGATTTTAATGCAACAATTGGAATGCTGAAAGAAACAAACTATTGAATGAATGATCAATAAAGAGCAGATTTACAAGATTTATCAAAAATTAGAAACAAATATTCCCAAAGGAGAGACCTCAGACTCATAATTCAGTTTACACAGTAGCTAAATACTTCATGAACTTATTCAGATCATAGAATTTAAATCATGCTGACACAACTGAAAGTAGAAAGTATTACAAAGAAGAATCTATGATAGTTCTGCAATGGAATCTTAATGGCTAGAAAACTGACCATATTTATGCAAACTACATAACCCTGGCATAATATGTATACAAGAAACAAACTTTACAGGTAAAACACATGGAAATATAACTGGATATAATTGCACCTTTAAAAATAGACGCAACCCTGAATATGCATGTGGTGGCGTGGCTATATATTCAAAAAATCGATTCCCAGTGAAAGTCTGAAAATTCAAACCGATTCAAACCTCAGAATCACTTGATGCATCGCAAATTCCGTCTTCAAACGATTCCTTATGAAAGAAATCACATGTACACGTAGGCTTCCGCGGCTCGTGTTCATGACTTCTAGGCTGTCCTGGTGACGCCACGTTGTTGGCAGAGAGGCCGACGTTTCGCCTGTCATATCGCAAGCTTCTTCAGGGTAGTAACTACCCTAAAGAAACCTGCGATATGACAGGCGAAAGGTCGGCCTCTCTGCCAACGACGCGGCGTCGCCCGGACAGCCTAGAAGTCAAAGAAATCACATAACCACTTTTCCTAAAGATTATTCATATCTGCATTGTTTCTAATGTAAACCAAAATAAATTAGTTTAACTACATCAATAAATTTAAAAAATCCTGTAATAAATTTTTAAAAAATGAAAATTTACATTGGTACTCGCGCGGCCTAGAAAGTACACCAACAAACACTTTCCAAAGGAAATACGATCGCCTAGCCAGTGCAGTAAATCTTACGCAACTGAGTAGCAAGGAGGATGCAGCCTTTTGCGAGTTTAAGTGAAATATCAGGCCGCTACTGATGTTATCTGACGCCTACGGCGATAAGAATGCCAGAGCCGTACAGAGTAAGCTAGCGCGAGTAACTAAGGGTTAACTTCATTATGGATATTTGTTTAGAAGTTACCACTTTTTGTGGCAACAAGAATGCCTATTACGATTATTTTACGATTTATTAGAAGCAGAATTTTGAAATTCAATTTACGAAAGAACGCAATAGAATAAACGAAACTCGAAAGGAAGCAGGCATGCGATCCAAGAAATATCAGTTTAACCTATAATCATTGGATTGTGCCGCATATATGACGCGCTCAAGTTGTGACTTGCTGGACATATCCTTTTTGAACTGACTGAGATAAGGTTAACCTTACAGCCCTTCCCTAGAAGTGAAGCGCAAGATCAAATCCCACGCGTAAGGTTAGTCGTCACAACTCTTACGTTACTCATGTGACTCGTAGTGCATCAGTCAAGAGCTCGAACACTCTGTAATAGGAAGGGTGGCGTTGCCTCAAACTTCGAAAGAAAGCAATGGTGCCTTCACCAAAAAGTGTATTTAGTGGCATTGACTAGGGGCGTTAATGAAATGTTCTTTTTTATGTCACGTGTTATCCTTCCTTTTAAAATATATCATTTGGGCAGAAAGAATTCCATGCAAAATATCCTGTCTTCCTTCGTGTTTGAATCTTAAAAATGTGTAGGTAAACAAGAGTATTCCATTATAGTTCATCTCATTAATAAACATCACCACAGGGGTGCAGGTCTACCGACCAAACAATTCCTCGGTAGCAGAAGTACGAATTACGCTCATCTGAAATTTCTATTGAATTTGGGCTTACATATACACACAAAAAGATCATTATGTATTAAAAGTCAAATTATATACAGGGAATATTACGTCACATGTGGCTTAAAATCATTTGTACCCAGTAATCCCATAAACATTATCGTATGAATGGAACATTTTCAGTTGCATTGTCTTTTATTCCTTAAACTTAACAAGGCGAATCAAAGCTGCGGGCCTTAACAAATTTGACTATTTTATCCATTCAGAATGGGCCAAGGCACCCATTATGTTCCTCCTTTGTGGTTTTGACAAATAATCTTGGACTTTCCAGGAGAAAACGAATAACATTCTTTCAAGTATTACCTTTAAGCCTTCACCGATTGTATTGTTTGACAATGTAACTCCTAAGTATCTGACGGAATTTGTTTATTCCATTTGTACACAGGGACACAAATACTGACAACAAAATATTAGCATAGTCTATTAGAAAATACTAGCGGTGCTGCAGCATGGTACAGACTTTCCCGTGTTAGTTTTCTGTTTCCTTTGTTATCGTCAAGCTATTCGAACTTGCCACATACTCTTGCCAGCTACCATGTATCGCCGCCCAAAGCACCTTTTTTGACAACTTAATTTTTCGGTTTCCTAATAGTAGAACGGAAATATTATTTTAATAATATTAAAGAATAGTAAAACCTCATCCTAAATGGCAATTTTCTTTGAACAATTTGGAGCCGTTTTTAAGAAAATGGCGTTTACGCGCTACTGTATATTCGAAATTTGAACCTCTTTTCACATAAAACTATTGAGTTTTGAAGGCGTGAGAAACATTTCGATAAAATTACATTCGTGTAGTTTTTGAAAAACAACAAAATAAATGAATAGAGCAATATTAATTCTACGTCATCTTAAACAGAGCAATTAGCACTATTGAACAAATATATTAATTGTTTTTGTAAATAATGAGCAATGTACATGTGTCTGGAGTGTTACAATATTTCTGCAATGCAAATTTTTACCTAGAAAGCATTTTTTCAAATCAACGTTTGAGCGCTTATTGCGGCTCAACCATTCGTAATATCCACGTAGTTTATTAGACAAAATTAGCTTAAAACTGTTTTAAGAGCTTATTTGCGGAGTTTTGACGTTTCCTCCCCGGACACCTGTATATCGCAAGATACTACATACACACATGGAAACGGTTGTCCTAGGCGTTAACAACCAGTTTTTCGTCTTATACATAGTTTGTCTCAAAACAGTGAAGCTATCTATTCCTTGTAAGAGAGTTGCTCACTTTCCACTGCGCAACACCGGGTTCGATTCTCGGCCGGGGCAAAAATATAACTCTACAGTTTCCTTACAAATGTCGCAGTATCTATTGTTGTGTATCGACGAGAAAGCATTCCCTAAGGTATGAAGACCAGTATATACGGTGGAGGGACGTCTTCGTACTAACCACACGAAGTCCTTAACCCACGGACGAGAAGCTGTGCCACCACTGGTCGGCCCACGCCCGTATCGGGCTGTCGAGCCAAAGTACGAGAGAGTTAAAAAACCACATGGACGACTGCCCAACCCCCATGACTGCCATTCGCTCGTCGGTGGTGGTTGCAGCGGGAAGGCGGGCGCGGAGGAGGAGGAGGTGGCGGAGGAGGAGGAGGGCGAGGAGGAGGGCGAGCAGGGCCCGCGCCTGGTGGCGCGCCAGGAGCGCGACGAGGAGCTGGCGCCGCGACGCCGCGCGCTCGCCGTCCACGACGACCTCGTGCTCGTCTTTACCAACGCCCTCATGCCCTACTTCGTCGACAAGTGAGTACTCTACCACCCGCTCGCTCGCTCGCTTCATTCGGTCACTCGTTCAGTCATCCATCCATCCATTAGTGTCTCCGGGCGTGGCAACTGCCAAGGTCGTTTTTTCGTCAACGCCATACTTGACAAGTACTACCACCCGCTCGCTCCATTCATTCATCCATTAGTACCATCAGTCATAGCTACATTTACAGCCCGGAAGCAAAACAAGAGACAATTTCAGTCCATGCACTATGCTCTAGTGTGTCCGGGCGCGACAACTGCTAAGGTCGTTTGTCCTGTTAGTGTAGAGCATGTTTCTACCACGGGAGGAGGCGATGATCTTCCCCAGCGGGATAGCGGCACCCGGCGCCGACCTACTCGTGGGCTTGTGAAGTTTTCTCCAACCAGGTATCTTCTACTAGAGGAGCACCGCCCAAGCCGGGACATGTTCTAAGATACCGGCATATTTGGTAGTGTAATGCATGTGTGTGTAAGTAAGTAAGTAAGGGGTAAGGATAGGACGAGGAAGAGGAAGAAAAGATCGCGCGCGGTCCGTGTCTCGTTTGTTAAGTTACTGCTCCGCCATTGATCCGTCGGCCCGGATCCGTCATGCCCTACTCCGTCGTGTTGATCGGAGAAACCACGCAACAGCACCGACCAGAGCAGCCGGCCGCTTGAATTTTCCGGTCAGCGGCTGAATTCGACCTGCCTAAGCAGCTAATGACTAAAATCCTTTCCCCGTCAGACTCGAACCCTAGGCCCTCCTGGTCAGAGACACTACATT
Organism: Gryllus longicercus; assembly: GCA_038098605.1. Classification (NCBI taxonomy): domain Eukaryota; kingdom Metazoa; phylum Arthropoda; class Insecta; order Orthoptera; family Gryllidae; genus Gryllus; species Gryllus longicercus. The sequence goes on from JAZDUA010000290.1 coordinate 983,700, forward strand.
GACATCCGCTTTCTCGCCTTCTGCTGTTTCCCAACTGGCGGCACGCGTACCGCAAGTGTGCCTGGAGGTGAGTGTGGGCGCGAGTGAGACTAAGGTGGTGCAAGAGAAGATATGGCTAGAAATAAGTATTTTATTCGCGTTGTTTTCGTAGTTAATACTTTGTTCTGGAATCTCCTTTCTGGAAAGGATTGTACTCGGGCAAGATTAACAACAACAAAAATAAAAGTGTTAATATGTTCGTATTTCCGTATTAATAATAAGAACAAAATCTTTCTTGAAAGTTCTCATCCGTCTTGGAAAATACAAACCCTTTTTTAGCATAGAACCAACGTAAAAGCAATGTTTAAAAACTACTTTCCGTTTAGTAAATAATGTATTAAATTAAAAAAAAATAATAAACTTGAGTAGCAAGATATACTTGTCATGTGTTGTATAAAATGTTTTCTTCGGAAAACTCAAAACAACTATTCTGTAACGATTATAACTGTACGGATTGAAGGTGTAATAAGTGTAATTGTAATGATTGTGATTGAAGGTATAATGATTGTAATTATAATAAGTGTAATTGTAATTGTAATTGTAATATAACTGTAATGAGTATAATCATACTTCATGGGAGCTTTTTATCATAACGCATTCAATTGGGAAATACCCGTCAACTGGGAAGTACCAATAAATATGAATGTTTAAGCACGATGGCCTTTGCGACATGTGACCCCAGCTGACCCCCATCAGCGTCTAAAGTGACGGACGGCTGACGATATGGCCAGCGCGGGCACAAACACAGAGGGCCTATTCAGCGCCTTCTGGCCGCATCAGGTTTGGGAGGGGGAAGCCACATGCAGCCCACGTGAAAGCGTATGATTACAAAAAAAGCTCTGATTACTATAAAACAAGCGGAAGGGCCCTGCCCGGAGAGATTCTCCGAGCTATCGTTCAGTTGGGCGGAGGTCTCCACGTAACTTAGATGTAACTTCATTTTTTGTATAACTTCATTTTATGTAAGTAAAGGACTTTTGTTTCGACATTTGCTAAAACATATTCTGTCTTTCATTTTCACTTGTGCTGATCCACCATCCTGCAGTCTTCTGAAGGGACTTAGCTCCCAAGGACCCATAAAATCTAAATAATTTGTAATGTAATACGCGTTTGCTGCTTTAACTGCGACGCCCTTGCCTGCCTATATCATTGTGGGTGCAAGCGAGGCCTAGCAAGCAAGCAACGTAAGCAAAGCAAAGCATTACATGGTGGCAGCGGTGGGATCCTTCAAAATCAGAAGCACTGCTCAGCACAGTTTTAGCAAAAGTCATTTCTTTCAATTCTTCAAGGAGTCACGTATTCACCAGCGTGATCGTGGTGGAGCCTGGCCAGCGAAACCTTCCGAGAGGAGTTGGCGGAGTCCTTGGTTCTTCTGAGCACTACAACAGCAGCAGCCTGGTGTACCGAGGTGCCATCCTGTGTTCAGCCGTACGTGCAGCCGGCAACGTAACCGTAGCAGCGATCTCCATTTGGTTGCCTTCAGAAGAACTCTTCATCTTGTAAAGGTTAGTCCAACCTCTGGGTTATCTTGATCCAAAGTGTGTTAGGTATTTTGTAGAGCGCGCGTGAGCGTAGGAAACGTCGAAGTTTGAGTATTGTGTTTATCTAGTTGTGTTAGCTAATTGAGGATGATGGCTGATAGTCAAGGTGCTCCTTCCGAGCAAGATTACATATCCGTGCCGGAAGCAATCAAATTAGTACCAAAAAGCTTTGAGGGTAATCCGAGGGAACTGCGAGAATTTATAGAAAGTGTAGAAGCCGCGTACGAAGTCGTTCATCCTAGTAAACACGGGTTATTTTTAAAATTTATTGAAGCAAAAATATGCGGAGATGCGAAAGCAAAATTAATGATTAAAAGAAGATCATCGTGGGAAGATGTACGTGACATTTTAGAGGAACATTACGCGACAAGAAGGACATTAGACTTTCATGCAAGTAAACTATTTAATAGTAGGCAAAATTTTAATGAAACTATAATTCAGTGGGGTTCGCGCATTGATGATTTATCCGCTGAATTATACAGGGAAACGCGACGTAAACTGGAGCAGATAGAACCATCCTACGTAGAAGGAGGAATTGCTATCATGCAAGAAATAGTTAAGATATGTTTTGTTCAAGGAATAGTTGATGATCGTATAAAAACAATGGTAAAAACAAAAGGAGAAGATCAGTCTATATCTCAGTTAATTGAAATTGCATTAGAGGAGGAAAGTTCTATTTTGTCGCAACGACACAAATTCAGTAATCCAAATCAGGGGAATTTTAAGCAATTACCACGTTATGATCAGCGTAACAATTCAAAGAAACATTCGATTGTAAGAAAAGAAGTTAATTCGGCAAGTATAACATGTTTCCGATGTCAGAAAATAGGACATAAGGCGCGAGAATGTACGGGTATACCAGTACCGACCTGTGCGAAGTGCAATAAGAAAGGGCACGAGGCTAGAAATTGCAGAACGCAGGGAAACGGACAGCAGGGCTGTCTGAGCAACCGAAGATAAGTCCTAGGCAAGCAGGTTGCGGTTCGCAAAAGGGTTGCGAAGCAAAAGCAGGTTGCGGTGCGCAAAGGGATTGCGACGCGAACAATTGTATATTAGAAAGTGAGTGGAATAAGGAAAGAGGGAACGGCAAACAATTAGGTTGTAGCCGAAAAGTCACTGAAGAGATCGCGACTCGAAGTGACGCGGAGACAGGTGAATCTCCGGACGAGAATATAGCAAGGGTCTGTAGTTCTCGAGGTTTAAACGTAAATGAGTTACAAAGAGGTTGCAGAAATTTAGATCGACATTACGAGCTAAATGAATACGAAATATACGTATTGTGTAAGCAATTGAAGGGTGAAATGGGTGTAGCATTGATAGATACGGGGTCCCAGGTATCGTTGGTAAAGTTAGAAGCAATAAGAAATAAAAGAGAAATAAAGCATGCAGATGAACAAATAATAATAAAAGGAATTACAGGGAATAATTTAAAAGTAATTGGTAAAATACTACTTGTCTTGGAGAACGCATCAGAACCTCGTAAACACGAATTTTATGTGGTAAACAGTTTGCCACACGAACTCGATATGATATTAGGACAAGATGGTCTCAGTACGTATGGAATATCATTAAACATCCCTTTTGATATAAGAGTACCCGCTGAAAGTGAAACGATAGTATCGTTACCAACCACAGAAGTAGGTGATAGATTAATTGAAAATCAAAAATTAAAAGAAGGTGTTTATATAGCGTGTGGACTAGTGAAATGTAAAGACAATAGGTTTCAGTGCTTATGCGTAAATGTTACAAATGAAGAGCAGGTAATTAATGTGAAACCTGTATTAAGAAAAGTACCGTCGAAAAGAGAATGGATTAATCACTCGAAAGATCCTGAGAGAATTCGTAAATTAGATGAGAAATTAAGATTTTCGCACATTAAAGAGGGTACTAGAGAAATTCGGGCAATTTGTCATCAATTCCAGGATATCTTTAAATTAGAAGGAGACAAACTAACGAGTGCGAGAGGAGTCGAACACACGATTCCTACACCAGGAATCCCGAGAGGCAAAGCGATTACTCTAAAGAATTACAGGTTACCGGAAAAACATAAAGTTGAAGTAGAAAAACAAATTCAGTCTATGCTCGAACAAGATATAATTACACCAAGTCAGAGTCCTTGGAATTTTCCACTAGTAATCGTTCCGAAGAAAATAGACGCATCAGGCCAAAGAAAATGGAGAATCTGTGTAGATTTTAGAAAGTTAAATGACGCCTCTATAGGAGACAGTTTTCCAATTCCAAATATTCAAGAGATATTGGACAAATTAGGTAGGGCTAGATATTTTTCAGCTCTCGATTGCGCGAGTGGATATTGGCAAGTGCCAATAGCGGAAGAAGATCAAGGTAAAACTGCGTTTAGCACTAACACCGGACATTATGAATTTAAGCGTATGCCGTTTGGTTTGAAATCCGCTCCCAGTACCTTCCAGAGGCTTATGAATAACGTATTATCAGGAACGTTAGGTAGTCGTTGTTTGGTTTATTTAGATGATATAATAATATTTGGAGAAACTTTGGAAGAACACAATCAGAAGCTGATTGAAGTTTTTCAAAATTTAAGGAAATGTAATTTGAAAATAGAACCAGATAAATGTGAATTTATTAAAACAGAATTACAGTATTTAGGACACCTGGTAACGCCAGATGGTGTAAAACCAGATCCAGAAAAGATTCGAGCCGTTAGAGATTTTCCAATACCAAAAGATATCAAAGACATAAAATCATTTCTCGGTTTGGCAGGTTATTATCGTAGATTCATTGACAAGTTTAGTACAATTGCTATACCTTTGACAAAGTTATTAAAGAAAGATAGTAAATGGAAATGGGAACAAGAGGAACAGAGTAGTTTTGACTCTTTAAAGAAAGAATTAACACAAGCGCCAGTACTTCAGTATCCTGATTTTCAACAACCATTTATTCTAACAACGGACGCGAGTAATTATGCTATAGGAGCAATACTTAGTCAAGGAAAGATAGGAAAAGATAAGCCGCTTGCTTATGCATCTCGAACTTTTAACAAACCAGAGTTAAATTATTCTATTACAGAAAAAGAACTCGCAGCTATCGTATGGGCTTGTAAACATTTCCGTCCATACTTATTAGGAACAAAATTCACAATCGTGACAGATCATAAGGCTTTAACGTGGATTTTGAATGTAACAGATCCAGGATCTCGATTAATGAGATGGAGATTATTGTTAGAGGAATACGATTATGAAGTGATACATAAAGCAGGAAAAATGAATGTCAATGCAGATGCGTTAAGTAGATATCCAGTAGTCTCTTGTCAGGTTAGCGTGGAGAATAGGCAAAGAATTATTAAAGAAATGCATGAATGTCCCATTGGAGGTCATCAAGGAATCAAAAGAACTCTAGAGAGAATTAAATTATATACTTCATGGCCGAACATGTCAATTGACGTAGAGAAATTTATTAAAGCTTGTAAGACATGCCAATTAAATAAAGTAACTCAGTTACCAGTGAAACAACCACTTATTGTGACTGATATTAAAGAGGCACCTTGGGAAAAGATTTACTTAGACATTGTAGGTCCTTTACCGTTGACAATTAAAGGGAATAAATATATTTTAACATGTCAGGACAATTTGAGTAAATACTTAATCGCGGTCCCGCTTTCTGATTCAACCGCACAGGAAACAGCAAAAGCATTTAATAATTTTATCGTTTGTATTTTCGGTATACCAAATGAGATAGTAACCGATCAAGGTTCTAATTTTATGAGTGGCTTATTCCAAAATTTAAGTAAATTACTTAAAATAAAGAAAATTAATACTAGTGCATATCATCCAGAAAGTAATGGTGCGCTCGAAAGAACGCACAGAACGTTAGTGGAATATTTAAGATGTTTTTGTAAACAGCCACATAACGACTGGGATGATTGGTTACCATTTGCGAGTTTTACGTATAATACAACAGTCCACACGAGTACAAAGTATACCCCATATGAAGTATTGTTTGGAAGGAAAGCAAATTTACCGGGTAAATTGCAAGCGAATACAACTCCGTTGTATACATACGATGATATTGTTCAGGAAATAAGATTTAAATTCCAAGTTTGTCATGAAAGGGTTAGAGAAAATTTGAGGATACAGAAAGAAAAGCAGAAAGAATATTATGATGAAAAAAGGAGTAGAAAGAGGGAATTTAAAATCAGAGACCAGGTCTTAGTAAAAGTAGAGCAAAGAAATAAATTAGAACCGCTATGGAAAGGTCCATATGAAATACAAGAAGTTTTAAATGCGGGATCTGATGTTGTTCTACAAGAAGTAGGAAAACGTAAACGACTTAGAGTTCATGTAAATAGGTTGAAACCATACTTTGTTTCAGAGGAAAATTCGCAAGATGATCGCGATTTGGATACTTAAGCTGTTGTTAATTGCACTACAACACCAGACTACGGTGGAAAGTCAAAATTCTCCGATATCGTCGTCAGCAGGAGTATATTTCGACGAAATAGGTACACTTTTGTTGTCACCAACTCAATGGAAGTTTGTAAATTACATAGATTAAAACCCTATTAAAGAATTATGGAAACAAACTAAAAGTCATCAGGCTCAAGTATTAACTGTATGTCAAAAACATTCAAATGAATCATGGTATCATTTAACGGATTGTACAGCATTCGCAACTTATTCTCGATCAAAGATTCGTTATGTAGATTCTTTAAAAGATATAATTGCGGGTTATTTAAGTAAAAATAATTATGGTCGGCAGAAGCGAGGTGTTTTAAATTTTATTGGAGAGGTTAGCAAAATTTTGTTTGGCACAGCAACAGAATCTGAAATTAAAAGTTATCAAAAGCATATTGATACAATTCAGAACGAGCAAAGAGAATTTTTAAAAATTTCGGGAGAACAGATGACAGTAATCAAATCAGCCATTCTCACATTTAATTCTACAATGTATAAAATAGATAAGAATGAGAAAATGTTAGCTGATAAATTTAAGAACTTTGCAGTGAAAGCATCCATGGCAATTAACAAATTAGAGGAATCAACCACTGTAGTATCCATGATGAATGAACAATTGAAACAAGTAGAGAGAGGAATTGAGGAAAGTCGGTATACGTTCGATATTTTAGTAGATGCATTTGTTCATGCTCAAGATGGTGTGTTACAACCTCAACTGGTCACACCAAATAAAAAAAAGTTATATGGATCAAGGTAAACCAAAGGAGGACCTGGACTATCCTCCTTTTCCTATTAGTGAACTAAGTAAATTAATAATTCCTATCATCTATTCTTTTCAGAACTATTTTGTATATGTAATCCAAATACCTCTTGTTGCAAGCACTCAATATCAATTGTATAAAGTCTTACCCTTTCCAACAAGAGTGAAAGACGATACATTTATGTATCTTAATTTTAATAGAGAGTATGTATTTAAGGACACTATGCATAACAAATATGGAAAGATGTCTTCCAATGAATTAAGTAATTGTTTTAATCCTAATGAAATTAATTTTGTTTGTAAAGAAAAAGTACCAGTATATACATATGTTCCAGATGTAGATTGTGAAGCTACGCTTCTACATGTATCTAATAACAGAGTTCCAGATGTGTGTGACAAAAGAATTGTTAAATTAACAAGAACACACTGGATCTCGCTATATCTAAGTAATGAGTGGTTATACGTTGCACCGAGCCCCGAAAGATTTGCAATTTTGTGTCCTCTTCAAGGAACACGAAATATTGTCTTAGAAAACCAAGGTAAACTACACCTACCAAAAGGTTGCAAAGGTTATTCTGCTTCCGCGACCTTATATGCTAGTAGTCAAATAGAAGTCAATCGAACTGAGCTGGACGTATTACCTGTAATGTCTCCAAATTTTGATTGTTGTTTTGATGAGGAGACAAAGGAGAAATTAACTAATTTAGATCTGGATACTCCTCTGCAGAATATTCTAACTTCTGCAGATGATTTAAAAATAGCGAGCTACAAGGTATCAGAAATAGAAGGGCTGATTAAAGACCAAGAAGAAAGTATTCTTCCTTCTGTCTGGTATCAAGGCGCAACATGGTTAGGATCACTAATTGTATTTGTATTGTTCATAATAATTACTTGCTGTAGTTGTTGCTGTTGCAAATGTTGCAGAGAATGTGGTTTTTGGTTGTGGGACAAATGGAGTCCCAGGGACTGTTGGGCACAGGCACGAGAGAGATGCTTGGTAATAAATACCTATCAACCTGTAGTATCCTACCAAAGGGATCTCGACAAAGTATCTCCTGTCCTATCAACACGTTCCCTCCCAATAACCCGTGAGCCAACCTTTGCCGACGTAGAGGCAACAGCAGATGGACAGCATACGCCATCCAGTATAGATCCAGATCACACGCCCAAGAGGCTCAGACGGTCCACTCGATATGTTCGTTGAGTAAAAGTAAACCACATGGTGGTTCACTTTTGAAAAGGGGGAAGGTGTAACGATTATAACTGTACGGATTGAAGGTGTAATAAGTGTAATTGTAATGATTGTGATTGAAGGTATAATGATTGTAATTATAATAAGTGTAATTGTAATTGTAATTGTAATATAACTGTAATGAGTATAATCATACTTCATGGGAGCTTTTTATCATAACGCATTCAATTGGGAAATACCCGTCAACTGGGAAGTACCAATAAATATGAATGTTTAAGCACGATGGCCTTTGCGACATGTGACCCCAGCTGACCCCCATCAGCGTCTAAAGTGACGGACGGCTGACGATATGGCCAGCGCGGGCACAAACACAGAGGGCCTATTCAGCGCCTTCTGGCCGCATCAGGTTTGGGAGGGGGAAGCCACATGCAGCCCACGTGAAAGCGTATGATTACAAAAAAAGCTCTGATTACTATAAAACAAGCGGAAGGGCCCTGCCCGGAGAGATTCTCCGAGCTATCGTTCAGTTGGGCGGAGGTCTCCACGTAACTTAGATGTAACTTCATTTTTTGTATAACTTCATTTTATGTAAGTAAAGGACTTTTGTTTCGACATTTGCTAAAACATATTCTGTCTTTCATTTTCACTTGTGCTGATCCACCATCCTGCAGTCTTCTGAAGGGACTTAGCTCCCAAGGACCCATAAAATCTAAATAATTTGTAATGTAATACGCGTTTGCTGCTTTAACTGCGACGCCCTTGCCTGCCTATATCATTGTGGGTGCAAGCGAGGCCTAGCAAGCAAGCAACGTAAGCAAAGCAAAGCATTACAATTCTTCAGGCTCCGGAATTAGTCGAAATGAACTAGTAAGACCAAAGTGGAACGCGAATCTAGTAAGGTTGGGAACTAGATGCATGGGTGTTTGCCTCAGTGTTTGCTTGATTGTAGTTTACGTGCGTCAAGAATCAACACCATCCCTGCTAGATAACTCCGGTTCTGGCTGGAGCTACTGCACTGTTGCAAACAGAGAAACGGATATATTTTGCTTATGTGGCAAATGTGTGCAATCGTGGGTTACAGGTTGACTCTCCTTGGTAAGCCATTTTTCAATGACAACGAATTTAATCAAAACCAAAAGTATATTTTCTAAGAGAACATACACTTAGTGACAATTTTTTTAAAGCAGTCTTTTCTGTCTTGTATGAAAACTTATGCACAATACACTCAGAGACGGTAACTATTAATAAGAACAAGAAACTACAGATTACAAAACAGATTAAATCTTTGATGAAAAACACCACTACTTTCAGAAACGGTGGTGTCAATAATTTGTTGTCTATCTACGAGACATTTCAGGGAAGGGAGAATAGCTACATTTACTGCCCAGAAGCAAAACAAGCGACAATTTCGGTTCATGCACTATGCTCTACAGGAAAACTCAGTGAGAAACTCTGATCCAGTCATGGACATAAGCTCAAAATTGCCAAACAGTTAATACTTTAAATTTAAATAATAAGATAAAATGTTTTTTAAGCAAATACGAATAAAAGTAGTTTACGAAGTTTCAAACTGAGGAGTTAACAACCATACCACCCAAGAACTACGTTTTTCGTTTTTCGTTTGGCAATTTATTCGACATTTATGAAGGCTTAATGTTAATGTAAACTTATAACTCGCAATATCTACGCGATACCCTATGAAGTTCAAATAAATAGTCGAAACGTTACAATGTGAATTAGATTAATTGCTGTTCCCTAAACTCACAAACTAAACAAATATAATTTTCAATGGGGCAGGAAAAAAACAGAAATCTCAAGTCATTTTACCATGTGTATTATAATTAACTTTTATATAATTTTTAGGCACGTTTGAGTTAATTTAAAAGTCACAAAGTCCTTTTGTTCTTATGTCCAGTTTGAAGAAGGAAATTTTCACTTGATAAGGATAAAATGCATGGTTCATAAAAGAGAATGTTTGAAATGTGCTTCAAGAAAAAGAAAACGTTTCTGTGTTCCGTAGATAGAGATGTTGACAGTTTACCACACAGCGGATATACGCATTATTTTTTTTAGGCAATTATTCATCTGTTCGACTACCAGCAAGCCCTGAAAGAAAGAATGCGTAAACTAGGACATTTTTGTAGAGAACATTGATAGCGTGCACCGGGCACTCTTCAATCCAGATTATTTCACACCTGTACTTACGAATAAGATTCAGTTAATCAATCTTCAATTCAGAAAAGTTCAAATCAATAGCAGCTAAACCAGAGAAAGACAAAAATTCATTTATCAATATGTTAGTGTGAAATCGTGCACGGGTAAGATCATTTCACATAGTTTGCAATCCGAATGTCATTTATTAGAGAAGAGCTCTAAAATGGTGGGGGAGACCTTACGAGCTACCTGCTGCCAGCCTTTGTGGCGGCTGCATCAGTCAACTTACCCTTCGCCCTTTTTCTTCACGAGCGCCTCGAAACTCGTTACCTGGCTTCCGCTTTCTCTGAATCGCACTGAAACAAAAGCGGAACCAGAGCGGGAAAGAAAAAAAAAGAAAATTACTTTCCACCGACAATCACTTCAAAGTCAGCCCATCTGCAAGTATTGCAGAAGCCAACGGGGCTAAATACAAATCCAGATTATGACTGAAGAGAGAAAATAAGGTTTTCGCTGGTTGAACAATGGTGGATCAACCTAACGCGTTAAGGTCATGAGGCGTATTGTTTTATACGTCATCTGAATAGGAAACGCTTATTTCATGTCTTCCAGTTTCCAATATTTATATGTAGGTTTTCATTTATATGTATGTTTTGATCCTCTAGTCATAATATATTAATATACACTGTACACATACATATATATCAGGTAGTTACATAAAGTCCAACAACGAGTAAATACACGACTCGTAAGCTCTGAAAGTCTGAGGAGAAGCAAACAATGTCGTCATTCATTACTCAGACCGCGCTGTAATTCCCTAAAAGCATTACTGCACCGTAGATTGTTCCCAAAGCGTCCTCCACATATTGAAGAGTGCAATGTACATATCACGATAAATAAAAATCCGCATTATTATGCAAGAGTGAATAATGTTGGGTAGAAGTTGGGCATATGTATCATCTGTCTAAGAAGTATTTTCCCCACCCCTAGATACCGGGAACGGAGGACTTTCTCAATAAAATTCCAGAGTATCACCAATAACTACGCCTTATTTCTCAAGGACGCAATAGGGAAAGGAAAATGAATATGTCACGACGTTGCAGCAGAAAACAATTATTGATTTAAAGAAATTTATGTTTTGTAAGAAACACACTTGTTCATTAATTCCGATTGCGAAGAATCTAAATATTTATCCCCTTGGAGTACAACGTAAGGAAAATTCTCATCGCTACTAAAACTAATGAATCCATACAACTATCAGAAGTAAACCCTCCGTGACTGATTAATCGTTAAGGAAATGAAGAATATTGGAATACGTTTCCCTGCAATGAAAAGGAATACTTTATCAATGTAAGGTAATATAAATATTAGGGATTGGAAGTAATGTATATGATATACGATGTGATCTTATGCAGTAACTAGCTGTCGAGGCCCCGCTGAATCGTGTTTTCATACTTGAGAAATGACGAGTGCTTTTGTTACGAAAATAGAGAACACACTATGAGCTAAGTTAAATCGATTTTCTGTGTCCTTCTCCTCTCTCCCCTTCTGTTCCTTCTTCTCGTTCCCTTCCGTTATGTCCTTCTTCATCACTGCTTCACCGTCTTCACAGCGGTCATCTTTGCCAATTTCGACGTCTCTTGCACCGTCTCAAGCGCATAGAAGCATAATCGATTCGAACACCATGACGCATCGAAACTGAGCGGGAAATTACTAGCCCACACAAGGGGCGCCCAGCATGGTGAGAAATTAATTATCTATAGTCTGCGTCGACACAAATATGTTAACAATGGTCTTTTTTATAGTCACACAGCAATAGATCGGGACATTTGTAAAGAGAGCGCACAGTTATAATCCCCCCTCCCCGCCGGGAATAGAACCCGGGGTTGCACCGTGTAAAGCGAGCACGCTAACCAACGAGCAACTGAGGGCGTGGATTCCTTATACCAAATATGAAATGAATATTGAAACAATTGAAATGGAATGCACGTAAAAGCTTATAATATTTCAGGAAGAAGTTGTGACGGCATGTATATTTTATTATCTCTTTTACAAAGATCTATCACACGATTAGAAAGAAACAACTCACATCGAATTGACTGACTCTATTACATAGATACCATTCCTGGTAACCATTTAGGTTTTGAGTACTGGGACACAAAGAGGCAAACAATGAGAATAGAGATGGAGAAAATGGCATGTCATTTTGAGGAAAGGATTAGGACAGGAAGGGGAAACGAGTTATTAAAGCAAGTTTGGCGGGAAGTAGATAAGAGCAAAGAGGCTGAAAAATCTAATTCGGAAAGGGAAAGAGAAAGTTTTTGGAATAATAAAGGTTATTCGTTGGAGGAGGTATGAAGGTTATGACGAGAAGGGATTGACTTACTCAAAGAATTGATACAAAGATATAAAGATCAGTTTTTGCCAAAAGATTATGAAAAGCTTAGGAACTCAACTTGAAACAAAAGGTGTAAAATTGTTCAGTTGTATGGTATTCCAAGTCATTTAAAAGGGAAATGAAAGGAAAGTGACAAACGAAGGATAGCAAGATATTGGTTAGGAAACTGAACGAGAACGCTATTGGCTGAATAGTGAGGGAAAAAATTAGGATCTGTAAGATGGAAGAGGGAGAATGGGAACGTATTTTAGAGAGATTTTAGGTTTTTGTTGAAGGAAGAATGTGGAAAAAGTGGAATGGTCAGGATCAGGTGAGGTGCATATTAGAGGACACAGGAGAAAAGATCAGTATGGTTGAGATGCTCAGGATAAGGTGAGGTGGATATTAGAGGATAGAGGAGAAAGGATCAGTATAGTCGAGAAATATAGGAAAGGATTTAGTATATAGCGTATGTATTGTACACTATATGTAAAGTATTTAGTTTCTAAGTCGTATTTTTATTCTTAAACAAATCCAACGGTTGTAGAAAATAAATTGTTTCACTGGATGACTATTCGTCGGCTGTAGAAAGCCTCAAAGCAGCGCACGCGAGGTTGTCGAGCGGCACGGCGCGGCGTCGTGCGCAGCTGGGAGAGCGAGCTGGCCACGCGCACGGTGTTCCGCGAGGAGACGCCTCCGCCGCCGGAGGTGCCGGCCGAGGAGCAGGCGGCGGGGGCGGGGCCGGCGGACGAGTCGCCGTCCGACCTGGAGTCGGACGCGGGCGCGACGGCGTCTGAGAGCGGCCGGCCGGCCACGGGCCAGGCGCGGGGCCCGGCGGCGGCCGACGGCCAGCGCGTGTCCAGCACCCGCAGCGGCATCGCGTGGCGCGGCTCGCCGCAGCCCCCGGCCCCCGGCGGCGACGAGGACCCGCCGCCCACCGCGCTCGCGTGAGCCGCGCTCGACGCTTTAACGCGCTTTCCTCGGCAACTAGGCCTCTGATCGGAAGTTTTCCGCGCCTTCCCCTCTCAACAACAGGCGAATGCCGGAGCAGAACCGAAACAAACGGGCCATGGACCACATGCAATCTTTCCTCTCTTACCTTTACCCCCATGTCTACTCTCTCTCTATCTCTCTCTCTGTCTCTCTCTGTCTCTCTCTGTCTCTCTCTGTCTCTCTCTGTCTCTCTCTGTCTCTCTCTGTCTCTCTCTGTCTCTCTCTGTCTCTCTCTGTCTCTCTCTCTGTCTCTCTCTGTCTCTCTCTCTGTCTCTCTCTGTCTCTCTCTCTGTCTCTCTCTCTGTCTCTCTCTCTGTCTCTCTCTCTGTCTCTCTCTCTGTCTCTCTCTCTGTCTCTCTCTCTGTCTCTCTTTCTGTCTCTCTCTGTCTCTCTCTCTGTCTCTCTCTCTGTCTCCCTCTCTCTGTCTCCCTCTCTCTGTCTCCCTCTCTCTGTCTCCCTCTCTCTGTCTCCCTCTCTCTGTCTCCCTCTCTCTGTCTCCCTCTCTCTGTCTCCCTCTCTCTGTCTCCCTCTCTCTGTCTCCCTCTCTCTGTCTCCCTCTCTCTGTCTCCCTCTCTCTGTCTCCCTCTCTCTGTCTCCCTCTCTCTGTCTCCCTCTCTCTGTCTCCCTCTCTGTCTCCCTCTCTGTCTCCCTCTCTGTCTCCCTCTCTCTGTCTCCCTCTCTCTGTCTCCCTCTCTCTGTCTCCCTCTCTCTGTCTCCCTCTCTCTGTCTCCCTCTCTCTGTCTCCCTCTCTCTGTCTCCCTCTCTCTGTCTCCCTCTCTCTGTCTCCCTCTCTCTGTCTCCCTCTCTCTGTCTCCCTCTCTCTGTCTCCCTCTCTCTGTCTCCCTCTCTCTGTCTCCCTCTCTGTCTCCCTCTCTGTCTCCCTCTCTGTCTCCCTCTCTCTGTCTCCCTCTCTCTGTCTCCCTCTCTCTGTCTCCCTCTCTCTGTCTCCCTCTCTCTGTCTCCCTCTCTCTGTCTCCCTCTCTCTGTCTCCCTCTCTGTCTCCCTCTCTCTGTCTCCCTCTCTGTCTCCCTCTCTGTCTCCCTCTCTGTCTCCCTCTCTCTGTCTCCCTCTCTCTGTCTCCCTCTCTCTGTCTCCCTCTCTCTGTCTCCCTCTCTCTGTCTCCCTCTCTCTGTCTCCCTCTCTCTGTCTCCCTCTCTCTGTCTCCCTCTCTCTGTCTCCCTCTCTCTGTCTCCCTCTCTCTGTCTCCCTCTCTCTGTCTCCCTCTCTCTGTCTCCCTCTCTCTGTCTCCCTCTCTCTGTCTCCCTCTCTCTGTCTCTCTCTCACACACACCACACACACACACACACACACACACACTTATGTGCACTATACCATCACAAATGTGGGGAGACTAGTCGGAAGCTACACTAAGTGATCAAAAGTATCCGGACACCACCAAAATGGTGTTATGGTGTGGTCGTGTTTTTCATGGGGGAGAGGCTTGCACACCTTGTCGATTTGTGTGGCAGTCTCACGACACAAGCCTACGTTGATGTTTGAAACACCTTCTTGCTCCCTACTGTTGACGAGCAATGGGATGGCGATTACTTCTTTCAACATAATCGAACACCTGTGCAAACTGCACGGTTGGTGGCGGAGTGGCTACACAACAATAACATCCCTATAAAGGAATGGACTGCACAGAATCCTGACTTGAATCCTATCGTCCACGTTTGGGATGTTTTGTAACGCCGACTCACTGACCTACATCGATACCTCTCCTCAGTGCTGCACTCTGTAAAGAATAGGCCTGTCATTCTCCAAGAAACCTTCCAGCACCTCATTGAAAGTATGCCTGGAGTGGAATCTGTCATCAAGTATTTGGAAGTCATCAAGTCATTGGAAGTATGCCTGAGTGGAATCTGTCATCAAGTCTGGGCCAACACCCTATTGATATCCAGCATTACCGATGGAGGGCGCCACGAACTGGTAAGTCATTTTCATCCACCTGTCCGGATACTTTTGATCACAGTGTACATCCTCGACTAGGCGGGACTAGCGGTGCTCAGCGGTGGAAGCTACCTGCAGGGAAGAACCCCACAATCCGACGTGAAGGTCAGCACCGGAACTCACGTACCAGCGAGTAAGGAGTTCACCGCCACCTCGGGATAAATCATTAACTACATTAACGGGTCTAAAAACAATGGCGGTTGACGCGCCAAGAAGCCATGAATTAATCAATACCATCAATAGTTTAGTAAATACTGTATTCGTAATCTAAAACTCTAATCCAAGTAACAAATTCTGATTCATGTTCTCGTCCACCGAGGCGACTGATTTCTTCTGGACTCTCCGTCTTGATCCATGACGTCACTTTCTTCTCCCGGCCGCCTCGCCCTGTATAGGACTTTGCTTCTTGCTTGGGCAGCGGATATCTCCGTTACGATAAAGTTTGTCTCCCATCCTCTGCTCCCCTCGATCAGTATTGCGTCATCTCACGCCTCCTCTCCTCATCACACGACACTCCTTCCTGCAACTCTTTACATTCTGCCAATATATCTTGCAATCGCAATCGTGTCTATAGTCAATACGGTTGTTGACCTATTGATACCGATACTTTTATTTACAAATGTTATAACCGAAAGAGGTAATTGCATCCAAACAGAATTGAAACTTTATTTGAAATCGTAACATACTATCCGAGGCGGTGCCTCTGCCAAGAAATTCCCGAGCTGGTGGGTAAAAGAGGAATTTTGAGAATGCATCATGTTCATAAGAAACGATCAACACAACCAACTCCGCTGCCACAGCGCGCCGAGACCTCCAAAGACTTTACAGAGGCGCTGGCGATGGGGATGCGGTGCGGTCGATTATTGCAGAGAGAAGTGGGGATGGAGGCGACAAGCTGTGACAACGAATATTGCATTTCACGCATGACAAATGGAAAGGCTGACTTCTGACTTCGCCTACGATGTTTCTTCACGGTCTCTCTCCTGTGGCGACAGTATGAGAAATGAGCTTATGGAACCGGCGCAAGCCGTATTACCTACGTTGAACGTTATGTAATATAATAATAATAATAATAATAATAATAATAATAAAATTGCCTTTATTCACTGGCGAATATCAGTCCCCAAGGCCTTTTCTTCCTTCTGAATATATGTCGCAACCCGAACCCTCAGATAGACAGGTCGTGCAAAGAGAGAAACCGCTAACTTCTTCAGCGATAATAGAAAAAGAATTTTCAAAACACTTCAGCGGACGAAGACTTTCCTCATCTTTGGACCCGCTAGTTTTAAATGTCCTGTATAAAGGTCCTTAACAAAACACATTTAGACAAACGTAGAATTGTGGTATGAAATTGGAAGCATTTCCCCTTGTAACAGTGTCACACTAATGGAAGATCAACGATGAACTCCATCATACTTTTTCCCTGTATCTTTGTTTAAGGAGTTATTGTTAGAACTTCAGGGGTCTGCTTCACCAAAGCGTGTACACACTGAGACCTTTCTCTGTTTCTAGGATCATGTGTTCTAGAAAGTTCTAAAAAGTTTTTTTGCAGAGAAGGCGAGCATGGATAGGTAAATTAAATGTGTTCGAAGCTCTTTAAGTAAAATTTTGTGGAACATCACAATGAAAAGGGAAGTCTATATCCTTCTTACTTAATATAATTATAAAAACTATTGTTACAAACTGCATTGGAAAATACTCATGTTCACTTATACCTGTAAGCCTAAAAATCACTATAAATTACACTATGAAATGTGTAATGACACAGTGAGTTGAAATGTTAAAATCAGTTATCAGTCTTCCACACACACAACAATGAAAAATTAAATACACTATAAACTGTACAACATAAATGACCCAGTGAGGTGAAATGTTAATATCTGCTATTAAACTTTCACACTCACACATCAATGAAAATTTAAATATACTATAAACTGTCTAACATAAATGGCACAGGTAGGTGAAATATTAATCAATGGCTTAAGTTCATTCTTATTAAATTGTAAATCAAAAACCAATGAAAAAAATTACATTATAAAAATTTAGGACATTCAGACTTATTATACTGTAACAACAATTCGTAATCAATCATGTTACTTTGGTGAAGCTGACGACTGAATTAAAATATGAGTTACTCCCTCACTCTCTTTATCTAACATGATTAAAAAAAACCGTTCTTATTAATAATCTTGCACCACTTTTAATGTTACTTTCTAATTTGGTTTGTCACTCACTTGCGTTCAGCTTGACGGGGTGGGGCATTATAACCTCACAGACAGTCCACCATTCCTCCCGTTCCCTTCCGAGTTCGGCTCCCGAAAAAAAACTCGCTCCTCGCTCGGGCACTGGTTGGAACCCATGTGTGATCGCCGGCACGGTCAGCTCCTAGTCTCTCCTGTCTCGCACGCCCCGTGTTATCCGTTCTCATCCACCACCTCAGGCCGAATCCCCTTCGGCCACCCTACCTTCATCCCCTACTCGCCCCACCCAACAGTCACTGTTTATTCCTTGAACCCCGTCGGCCGCGTGAGTTCCCAATTCCTTCGCCTTGGTGGGGGTTGTCCACGTCTAGGCGGCCATCGCGCGGGCATTTGAATCACTGGGGCCCGCCTAGCGTGAACAGCACTATGTGGTTTGGTAACAACATTGACGAGACATTAAGAGCTTTCAACGGTCTGTTAGGAAAAGGCTCGTTTCACTAACTAAACTTCCGTTGAAGTTATCGGGCGATCTCATCTCCATTAAGAGTAGTTAACGCAAGATTAGGTAGAAATCCGATTAGCACTTGTATGTCCATATGTAATACGGAGAAAATTGTCTTTGAAGTTTTAAATGTGAACCTCTGCGTTTAATTGCAGATTCGGATCATTCAGCAAAATCTGGCAATTTTGATTTCAATTTTTTTTCGATTTGGGTAGCTTGAGTTAGCTAAAACAATAATCCAAAGGTAACTGGAAGCAGCCCAGCTTCCCTTCTTAACAAATCCTCTATTAACAATATCTTTATTTTGTAAACGTTCTCGTAAACTACTAAAATTATTTTTAGTATTAAGCATCCGGTGTTAGTACTTTGTTTGCTCATTAATGTGTTTTATTATTTCGTAATAGTCATTTATCCACTTTGGTTTGGTAAAGTCCAACATTACGCCATTACAATCAGTTTTTTAATGAAGTACTTTACCACCTTAGTGTGGTAATGTAATTCATTACGATACTAGGGCGGTAAAGAAATGGTATACTCTGCCACTCTTCTTGTGAAAATATTTTGGACTTCTTTGTTTTGTTTCCTTCACTTTTCCTCTTTAAAAATGCTAAAACTGAGAAAACGTATTGTCATTAAGTGATATTGTACTCTTTAACATAGAGTAGTGGGACCACAGACTACATGGTTGCTCATTCTCCGACTTGCCATAAAAGAAAGCAATTAAAACTTTTTCCGATATGGAATGAACTTTTTTCCACTTCTATCTTAAAAAATTAAAAACTCACACTCACATTTCTTTTCTTATTTGTTGGGTAACAATGCTTCTTTAGCATCATTTGCTGCTATGTCTATTTCAAAATCAGAACTATATTCACTCATGTCGAAAACTATGCACCAAGTTTCAATTGTTTTCCTTGTGAAGAACAGTGACGCCACTTATAGGAGTAAAAAATTCGAACACTAAATGAAGCCGTAGGACGAAATTTCACATTAAATCTAACACATTTTTACAAAGTGGGCAAAAAGTTGTACGGTATTCGTGACGTATCATCAGATTACAATACTCAATTGCTTAACAAACTCGGACTAACGTTTGGGAATTTTCCAATCTCTTATACATCTCTATAAGATGGAAGAATTATATTATGATTTCCAATCTCTATAAGATTCTTTTACACACATATATCGAAAATAACTGTTGTGCATCTAGGGCGATAAGTAGATGTCGCCCCCGAGAGCGACTTCCAAACCCGAGGCCTCAGGGCCGAGGGGTTGGAAGCCGTCTGAGGGGCAACAACGTCTAGTAACGCAGGTAGCGCATCCAAAGCGTTAAGATTCACTAATTAGTTGCTGGATCAAAAGAGAATTCAAAATATTTTATAATTTTTCTTGAGACAAAATGAAAATACGCATTGTAATCGTTTGTCAATATGACGTTAGATAAACCAGCGTGTGTACCTAACACTCATTTGTAGCACTCATATGTTCGTACAAAATAAAAGAATATTGTGAAGTTCCTGCGGAATTTCTCGCAAAAGCTAACAAAGATACGGACGGTAGTTTCCAGAAAAGTCTCGAGGAATATATGAAATTGATTATAGTGTATTTGAGTTATGTCCAAGTGTGAATTACGCTGATAAAACGGTACCTTTAGGTTATTTGTCTCCATTGTCAAAAGTTATTTAGAATATTTCAAAACATGAAAAAATAACATTCCAAGTATGTTGGCCAATATGCTTTATACAAATTATTACTACAAGTAGTACTGCTACTCAAGAAGTACATATCTCTCTAAAAATGGTGATACGTAACAGTGAAATATGAGTGACTGGTGGCAATTATAAATTGATGGGAACATTCCAATATTGCAATTTTCATATCAGTTAAGCAAAATAAGGTTTATACGAGTTATTTTACTTATTTGAGTATTACGCCATTTATTTATTGTATTTGCTAGCTTACTTTAATAAATCGTATTCATAAAACTTTTGTATGTGTTGTATTGGTATTAGAGCGGGCCATAAAGTATTCAAAAGTCCCGAGGGCATAAATAATCAGAAACTCCCGCAAGAGTATTGATAATACCGTTATCTGTTTTGTTTCAGGTCCGTAAACACACAGCAGTGAACTAGTAAATCGTAAAGAATTTTGAATAAGTTAGAAATAAATATAGCCTTAAAAAAGAAATCTAACCTCAATAAATGCAAATAACATCAATCCATCAAATATACTGAGGTTCGGCTAAAATCTGGTATCATTCGTCAGAGAGAAAGCATATGTTCATCAAAGAGTCTTTAATTCACTTCTGTGTAGGAGTATTGAAGCATTTTGTACATCCATGAAAGTTAAGCACTCACTTCAATTAACTAACCGAGGAAGAGTAAAAGTTGATGATACGGAACTTCTTAACACAAACGTTAATTTTAACGACTCGTTTACTATTGTCTCGTTAGTTATATGTTGATGAAACCCGATCTTATTAGAACCTTTCCAAACCCTTAGTGATAGTTTCGTCTTTCAACTCTTTTCGGATGATCAGAAAAATTAGAAAGCGTCCTCGCTTCGTAAAAACTTTGTTGTTCTCTTGCAGCCGATAAACATGTTGCGATCTTATTTTAGTATCTGTCTATGTACATGTCCAGTTGTGCAATCGGCCTCATATCGCAATCCTAGGGGCAAAATAAAATCACTTTTTCCACGTGTCATACACTCTTTTTTTGACAGCGACAGAATTACTTCTTAAGAATATCATTTCATTATAATTAATTTCTTTATATCTACTGTGTCATTCTAAATGGTAACACACAAGACAAATATTTTAATGTTCTAACATACTATAAATTAACATTTCATTCTATGATCTGTGGAAAGTTAGTGGAAATAGTCTGTACGTAAAATATAGTTGCACAGAGTATGAAAAAAATATTTTCCTTAAATGTTACCTTTCTTTCCGGGCGTTTCTAGGGATAGGGAATATGGTCATTAGATTTTCTGATCCTTATTCTAAGTATCCTGGAAATACTTGCTCCACTATAAGCAGAATCGTCATCCACAGCTTTACATAGACCATCAAAACCTAATTGTCATTGTCCAATTCACATGCATTCGCAACTTTTCCGATAATGTTGCGTTCGCCTCTAATATACATTTTCTTAACTTTCTCAGGAGTTTTAGGAGCCTCTTGTGAAGAACCTGAACCTGCCTCGGCCATTTCTTTCGGTATTATCGAGAAAAAACACGAAGAGAAGTTCTCGCCTTTGAAAGCAACTAGCTTCTGTTTCGCGCCAACAAAGTTTCAAAGTTTGGAATGTTGTCATCAGTGCTCACTGAAAGCTTTTGCCTTCACGTGTTTATTCCTCAAGAGAGGAGAAAGGTAGCCCATCGGTGAAGAAAAGTTGTCACGTTGTTATGAGGTGCTTCCGTTGAACATTAAAAACCGCACAGTATGATTAAGCACAGTATTCAAATTCGGTCTGTATTTCTATTAAAACAAGCTACAAAAAAGTAGTGTTTGGAAGAAAATGAAGTTTCTGGCAGGATTGATTTAGAAAAATCATTTTAAAAATAGTGAAATTTATTAACACAATTACATTTATATACATTTATAAAAATTAACTTTGTTAGTCATTACGCATTTAAACCAAACCTTCATTAAAAAATGTACATCTGGAAACAATATTAAGAGAGATATTGTAGGTTTTTACTTTCAACACATGCAGTTTTCAAATTCGGTCTGTATTTCTATTAAAACAGGCTACAAAAAAGTATTGTTTGGAAGAAAATGAAATTACTGGCAGAATTAATTTAGAAAAATCATTTTAAAAATAGTGAAATTTATTAACACAATTACATTTATATATTTATACATTTATAAAAATTAACTTTGTTAGTCATTACGCATTTCTTTAGTTCATTAACGGAAAAGATTTGATCGAGTGGTATATAGCATCGAATACGCTTTTTGATCAATTGAAAAGATTTTACTTAGTTTCACTTGACTCGCTTCGCTCGTGCAAGTTCTGCTAAAATATTACCAGTTGATTAAATGTCATCGAAAGGCACCCTGATACATACGTTGGATTATGAATACTTTCTTCACATTATCCTGTACGTTGCATATTTCGTAATTATGTTATACGGGCTTTTCGTGAACTCAAATACCTAACTTAAATTAATATGTAGTACAGCATTATTTACGCGTTACAAGTTTTTTTTTAAATTATCGTTATGTATATAATATACTAATATGTTTGAAATAAAATGCGAATAAATCTGATTCCTGACGTAGTTTGTTAACGATCACATTATTCAAAATGAATGCATATATTTCACAATAGAAATTCCTCCGAAGAACACCTGGGTTGCGGTAAGCGTTTCCAAGTTAACATTGCCAACGATAGGTGGCTAGTGTCTGAAGTTACGGTACGGACATTGGGAGCGAGAGATAACAGGCTGCTAGTAGAACGTTTTTCAGATTAGCAAGAGACAAGATGCGCAATTGTGAGACCCGTTGTGTCAGTTTAATAAAGTTCTATTAACATGATTCCACCTAACCTAACCGAAACTCACTGCACCTCCGCGGACGCTACGCTACTGATTTTCGATATGGCAATCAGCCTCTATTCTTCGGCCTTAGCAATGTGCGTAAAGCAATCTTGAGTTTGTGCAACGCATAATTTCAAACGTAATTTTGAACCTAAATACTTCTTACGAACACAAAAGGTGCCTCGCACTCGGGCAATCACCTTCAACTGAAGCCAGTGTGCAATGCGACTGATACCACAATTAATCTGGTGAAGTTGGAAAGGATTCAGTATTCTTTGTCCACGTCATCTGTCTAATGTGCGATGTAACTTAGCACCAGTAACATTAGCCATATTTCGACCTTAGACAGTGACATAGAGAGAAAATGAATTTGTTCAATTCGTCTCTTTGCTATATATGTGCTGCACCGTCTTTACCGACGAACTCGGGACCGGAACCCAGACCAGATAACGATTTGGATTGTTAAACCAACATTCCCTTAATAGCATTAAAATATACTAGACAAAAGGATCACTTGGGAATCAAATATCCTACACCGAGTAACTCCGGCGAACCGTTAAAAGGCATCATGATTACATGTTGCAAGTCCACCTCTTCAATGTTCCGTCAATCAATCAATGATTCGTCGAATCTTCTGATACGCTTCTACCATCTGAGTCTCGGCTAGCAAACCCAGTGTTTTAAAAATCCATATTTGCCCAAACAAACCCCTCCGTCCCATAATAAACACCAAATGATGTTTTATTGCAAATTCCCAATTACGTAATTAACTCGGCATACTCGACACTTTTTGACCGTTCGTGACAAATATTCACCCGATGTGGCTTTCCACGAATTAATTCAATAACTCATGCAATCAATGTTATCAAATATCGAAAATCATTGTGTAAATCTACAGCCAATAAATTGTACCCGGCTGATGAGAGCCACCAAGCAGTTCGATCAGAAATATTTTTAATTAATATATACTTCTAAAATAGTTTTTTTAATTAAAAACGGAGTTCTATCTTCACGTTAATATGACATTTAGTATAATGTAATAAATTGTACCATGGAAGGACTTTCTTTGTACGGAATAAACTTAACTCATTATTGTACGCTGTGTTTACACTACGTAATTGCAGTTTATGTACACATATACACATGTATTAGGCCTTACTAAACAGACCGTAAAATTTCACTTTCATTGTTATACTGAACATTTAATAACTAGTGGAAGTGCGTGGCTCAGCATCTGAAACTTTTCCCCTTCTTAGTGTGTTACTTCATGTTAATAATCTCGGAATAGCACAACTAGATCTTATTCGAGAAGTGTTTACAAAGTTTTTATAAAACAAAAATATATAAATAGATCCAATTTTTCGTTCATTCATTCATGAAGACCTCTCGATTTTTTGAAACAAAATTGTTTTCTATCTCGTCACTAACTCCAATCTTAACCAGTTTTAAAACAGCACTAATAGATTTTAATTGTAAAAATCTGTGCAAAGTTCAGATCAAAAAAATAAAAACCTAAATTTTTCGACCGAAAACTCGAGATTGTATTGTTGAGGTGATTCCAAAACTTTTCCTTCCAAGAGGAGGAATACGAGGAAAAAGTGAAAATAAGCTGTAAGAGTGACGGTCAATTTTCTTTCGTGTCGTCGCAACGTGTTAAATGTCGTGGAACGTGAGACTCAAACTCGTGGCGGCTCTTGAAGAGGAGTGTGGAACCGGTTGAGAGGGAGGGTGTTATTATTTCTAATGTTGTGTATCGTACGTCAAATACCGTATTTATATAAGTAACCGCTCCGAATCGCTGATTCATGGATTCATTGGTGTCACCGGGCGCGTCAACATTCTCTGAAGTGTAGTGCATGTTTTATCGTGGGACGTGGCGGTGATCTTACTCCGCTGGATGAGAAGATCCGGCGCCGACCTTCACGTCGGGTAGCGGGATTTCTTTCCTAACCAGGAATCACCGAGTAGCGGGCTCAGCCCCATCCGAGACAAACTCGAATTTCCCGAATGGCCTCCGTACATGTGTGGTAGAATAGTAGTACATGTAGGAAGGCGAAGGAAAGATCGCGCGCGATCCTTGCCTCGTTTGTTAGTGAACTACTCCTGCATTCGCCTGGCGTCGGTGGGAGAAAGCACGGAAAACTACCAAAGAGAGCAGCCGGCCGCTGGAATTCTCCTCCAGAGAGCGGCTGAACGCGGCCTAGGTACGTAGCAAGAGTCGCAAATCCTGCCGCCTTCGGGAGTGGAGCCCTAGGACCTCCCGGTCAGAGGCACAGCGGCGTTGAGGCTCTGCGTCCAGCTGGACCTGAGTGGACTTGGCGCAGCGCAGGGCAAGGCGAGTGAAGAGAGGGGCGTTGCAGAGGGCGTGTGCGCGGGCGTGGGCGTGCGCAGGCGGCGCAGAAGCTCCAAGCGCAGGCGCCGGCGCAGCGCCACGTCCGCGTCGCTCACTGAGGCGGAGGGCCACACCGAGGCCGACTTGGTCGCCGCCGCACAGGCAAGCGCCGCTCACACGGACCATATCGACACACCGATGGCAGTCGCCCACGCGATTACTCTGCCCCTGGCAGGTATCACTCGCGCAACTTGTCTTGGACACGATGGATTGAAGAAATACGGGTGGAGTGGAAGTATTAGTTACGTAACCAGATTTTATGAAGCAATGCCAATCTCTGGAGACGCAGACATGCCTTCGCAACTTTATCAATACTTTGCGTTCTAAGTTTCTCAGGTGTTCGAGGTATCTCCTATAACAGAACTTTACCTGCTTTGGTCATTTCTTTACATTTTTGAGAAAATAATGGATAGAAGTTCTCGTCTTCAAAAGAAAATTGTTTCTATTTTGCGCCAGTGAAGATATGTTTGGAATTTTGTCATCAGTGCTCGCTGCGAGCTATTGCCTTCAACTGTTTATTGTGCCAGAGAGGGGGAAGCAAGATCATCGTTCAAGAAAAGTTGCGCGAGTAATATCAGCTGTTGACGGTTTCATCCAATCAGGAGCTTAAACGTCATCATAGTGACGTCACTAAGGTGAGGTTCAAGCTCCCGATTGGATGAAACCGTCAATAGCTCATACCTGCTAGGGGCAGAGTTGCATAAATCTCAATAGACCTAACAGTTACTGGTAAACTGAAAATTTATGCAAATTCATATTTTTTCGACGTCTACTGGTAATGAGCGACATATTAAACCTTTACTCGTCTGAGTTTAAACTTGAAACTTCTAAAAGTTATTGGTAAACTGAAAATTTAGAGATATTCAAATGTTTTCGAAATCTACTTCGTATTCACGACATACACCAACTGTTCCTTCTCTTGGTATTATGAGATGCATAATTTGCTTATTGCTATGAATTCCAAACCTGCTCAACATGGTCAAACTTCTTCACTCTACCAGTAAGGACTGAAAATATTGTCTCCCCATTTTTCCTGCATGAAAAGGTAGGGATGGAAACACATCGAAATTATTATTTTGGGCACTACCAACAACCTGTTTTATATGCTGAGTTCACGTTCCAATGATCAGATCACTGACATCTGTGAAAGTTTTCAAGCCGTTTTTGAGAAATCGTTTTTATATACTTTCGAGAAAATTCTACGATTTTAGTCAAAATTACTGTTTTTGATGTACAGGACATAATTTAAAGATTTAAAATTGCCGGATTAATGTGAGTGAGAGAGAATTATCTGGCTATATTGGAAATGTATGAAAGGAAGAAAATGTAAAAATAACAGAGTATATGTCATCTCAGCGAGCTCTTCCCTCATTCATTAGAAGAGATTTGATTCTATGTTGAGTAAGCAATTGCCGTTATGAGAATTATTGAAAACATTGTTAACTATTTGTTGTTTGTTTTCATGGACATTCACAGGATAGTGTCACTCACATATTTCCAGCGCCAAAAATAATGCATCTCAATAAACCTCTGCGCGCTTCCGCGTGAGAACATGAAATTGCCCATTGCGTGTATGTACATAGGTTGGTGCGAGGGTGTGGGCCCAGGAACATGTTCATGTGTGTGTTCTAGATGCATAGCTATGGCATTCAGTCGCTGTCTGGAGAAAAATTCTAGCGGCCAGCTGCTCCGATTTTTAGATTTCCGTGGTTTTTCCGATTAATATCAGACGAATGCTAGATCAGTACTCTAACAAACGGGCTGCGTGCCATACACCATCTTTCCCTCCCTCTTCCTTGCTCACACACTTACACTTACATTCACAACACACGCTTTATGCTTGTCCTGTCTGAGGCGTGCGGCGCCCCGCTGGTAGTAGATACCTGGTTAGGGAAAACATCGTAAGCCGGCGTGTAGGTCGGCTCCGGATCTCGCCATTCAGCTTGGGAATACCATTGCCGTCTCCCGCGACAAAACATACACTGCACTTACGGGACCTTATTAGTTGGCACGCGTTCAGAATTATTAATCACTCAATCAATCAATGTGTTTGCGCGCGCGCTTGCTTCTACGTAGTGTTTATGTACACGAGTCGTGTGTCCGCATGGGCGTAATTATGTACGTATGTGTGTGTGTGCGTGCGGACCTCCGTGCGTGTTTTTACCCGTGTCGGCGCGCGCGTGCGTGCAGGCGCCGCCCGAGGAGCCGCCGCCGCCGGTGGAGTGGCGGCTGCGCGACGCCTGGGACGAGCTGGTGCGCGTGGACTTCGTGGGCGGCAACCGCTACGAGGGCCGCGTCTCGCGCAAGCTGCCCGAGGGCCACGGCGTCTACTACTGGGGCGACGGCGGCATGTACGAGGTGGGCAGTTCTATGGAGACAAAAAATAGCTCATAAGCTATGAAAATGCTATGTACGGCCTTTCAACTGTTATGAATGTGTGGGGTCATTTGAAAATGGTACGCGCGCAGAGGGGCAGTACGTGTAAGAAGCAGCCAACGTAACGGAAGGTTGGAGGCGAGTCACTGGCGGGACGTCGCCCAAAGTGTAAGAGCGGCTACGAGCCCAAGGATGAGTTGGTAATACAATTCAGGTAGATGGGTTCAACCTGATTGGGGAAATGATTCGAGCTTGGGTCTGCTTTAATTATCTACTGCTTAAGTTGTGCAACCTAGGTTTGTTTAGTCCGTTCAAGCCTCTTGGAGATATTGCCGTTGGTTTATTTTTCTCTTTCTAATTTTTTTGTGAACAAGAAAGTAAATTAGAATATTCATACATAGTGAAACCTTTAATATGATGTAAACCACCAGTGTTTTTTAAAGACATTTCTATTTTATAAAGGCATTTTATTGCGTCGAACATTCAGCGTTATTCAATTCACTTGATAAATAAGGTGTGCCAAAAAAGTACTTTAGAATTTTACAGAGAATATATTCAAACAATACTGCAAAAGTAAGAACTGACCAAGAAGGGAAGTTAGTATGGTGGTGAGTTTTCGTTGGCATTTCCAATGAA
The DNA here is from genome assembly GCA_038098605.1 of Gryllus longicercus. Lineage (NCBI taxonomy): Eukaryota > Metazoa > Arthropoda > Insecta > Orthoptera > Gryllidae > Gryllus > Gryllus longicercus. The sequence continues at coordinate 1,011,788 of JAZDUA010000290.1, forward strand.
ATAATTGTATGAGTCGTTATTGCCAATAATATTGTTGGCAATGAAGACTCATTCAATTATTTCACATTTCAAGAAGGGAAGGCATTTGAGATAAGACGAGGGCAAGCAGATCCTTTATCGCCAAAACTATTCACTTGCCTACTAGAAGATGTATTCAGAGAGCTAACATAATTTTAAAAAGTGGACATAAAAATTAATGGACAGAGATTGACTAATTTCCGATTTGCAGATGACGCACTTAAGTTTTCTACCTCTGCCCAGGAGCTATACGAGTTGTTAAGAGAGCTGACTGATAAACTACTATATTAAGTTATAGATGTACCAAATCACATCTCCGGTTCTGCAGTCCTTAGCCATCAAGAGATCTTATAGGCTTAAAATATTAAAATAAAATAAAATAAAATAAACTCAAGTGTATTGCAGTGGGTAGAGTAACTACTGACCGGCATGGGCGGTTTGAATACGTTTGGCGAGAGAGAGAGAGAGAGAGGTAGAGCGTAGGCGTGGGCTTGCAGGGCGAGTGGGAGGCGGGGCGTCCGACGGGGCGCGGGCAGCTGACGTGGCCCGACCTGAGCTGGTTCGAGGGCGAGCTGCTGGGCGGCTTCCGGCACGGCGCGGGTTCCTTCCTGTGCGACGACCCGGCGCCCGCGGCGTACGTGGGCGAGTGGCGCGCGGGGCGGCGCGACGGCCGGGGCGTACTGTGCATGGGGCGCGGCCCGGGCGACCTCTACGAGGGCGACTGGCGCGACGGCGCGGCGCACGGCCGCGGCCTGCGCGTCTTCCCCGGCGGCGCGGCCTACGTGGGCGCCTGGCAGCGCGGCCGCCCGCACGGCCAGGGCACCATGGTGTGGCCCAACGCCGACGTGAGTCTGCCTCGCTCGCACTCTCGCTATTTAATACCACTTGTACCTCTATTAACAGCTCTTGTCATTGTACTAAATGGAATCGGCTGGCAGTGCGGCCGCTCGCACGGCCAGGGCACCATGGTGTGGCTTAACGCCAACGTGGGTCTGCCAAATCCAAACGTTACGCTAAAGTGATAGCGGAAAACTCTACCCGAGTAAGCGAGTGCCAACACGTGACAAATGCCGCATACTAAACTACCCAAGTGATGGCTATATGAACTTGTTTGCAGTACTGTGTTGGCAGTACTGTGAGGTACTAACTATATATTCTAATTATACAGTAGGTGGCCAAATTATGAGCGATAGGTCTCATTTTTTATGAGTTATATTTTAACTGCATTTTTAAAACAAATTATTCGTTTTTGGTCTCATATGTATTTTTTATTCCAAAGAGTTTGATATTAAAATTATAAAAGCAATAAGAGATTTAGGTAAAACTATTTTTAGGTAAAATTAATACTAGTATTTAGTGACGCCACCCTTGAAATTGTAGTTTCAATGCGTCGCGGAACGCTCTGTATACAGGCTTTTGCATTTTGTTGTAGTTCAATGTTGTGAGGCCATTCTTTGCTGAGAATTTCAGTTAACTGACTCTTGATTGTGATCACGTGTTTGGCAATCGACCATTTGGTGAGTTCCCATGTGTCTCTATACGTTTCATATCTGTTGAGTTCCCCGGCCAGGGCAAAACGGAAATATTTTTTGCAGTAATTCCCCTGGCTTTGTGACATGGTGTTGAATCGTACATAAAATGTGTTTTTAACTACCAGGGCGTAATCAACAGGCTTAATCACCATTCTTCGACTTGTGACAGTACCAGACTTTCTAGTACTCGCTTGCATTAGTCTTGTTTTATGGTCCCTTTCACCTTTCGCAGAGCTTACAGATCGCACTAACCGATGTATAATTCTCCACTAGGTAGTCTGGATGGAACTGTTCCCCAGGGACAAATTAACTTTAGTGGACCAAAATCTGAATCGTTCATTCGTCAGAGAATCAGCCCGTAATGGGTTGCAAAAAATCATTATTGATGAAATGCACTATTGCTTAAATGCATAAAAAGGTTGTATTACTCGCCTCCAGTCTCCATTCATATTTTAGTGCTATCTGGCCCATTGCAGTCACTACGTCTGCCTGGGCGAGGGCGTGTTCTTTTGATAGGGCGACGAATGATCAAATTCTCTTCGTCTTCGGCAGACTCTCTTCTGCACATCGTCTCGGAACTGTCCTTCTGGAAACTGTTACTCCCTCGCCGTTTATCATCATAGTCAGACCGGCAACACTCTTATCACGATTTTTGAGACGAAAATCCCTGATCGTACGATCGGTACGAAGACTGGTGATCTTTTTTTCTGCCACAATTACCCACACGGCCTGTTTCCAGTTTTGTTAATGATCATTTTTATTCTATTAATTAAGTTTATTATTCAAGAAACTTAGTGAACGCGAGCTTCGGAGAATCTATGTTCGAATACAACTCTTCAAAATGTCTTTAAAAAACTTAAAGTGCGAAAGACTTGAAAGTTCGTCGTACTGGCACCCGCGAACGTGGCATTAAAATGTAATCCACATTGGAGCAGTAAATATCACGAAGTTAGTGCGTTTAGCTATTTCCATAACGTGCATCAAAGACTTGATTGCTGGAGTGTGAGATGTATTGTGGCATGACGAAGGAGGAGGAACGAGAAAGACAAGCAGAAGACTCCCTCAACCGGGCGTCCTCAACACTCCTACTGTGAGGTCAACTCTCTTCCGACCCCTCGCAACCCGGAAGAGTCGGTTAGTAGCACCATGGTTAACAGGGAACCTTCTGTTGCCACCTGAACGAAAAGCAAAGATAGTTACTGACTATGAACTAAACTGAGGAGCCAGTGAGCAAACTAAGGAAAGACCTGAGCTGCCGGATCGTTTAAAGTTTCGTCAATTTCTTTAAAGATATTCAGGTTCATATGTGTGAGTTTAAAGAACAATACAGGACCTACTATCAATTTAAAGTTGCATATAAAGCGAAGTAGAAGAAAATAAGGTGTAATTAAATTGTACTTGCTATTCTGCGATTAATGATTGTCTATTTTTATCTGTGTGTGTATACGTATCTTTGTTCATTTATGTTAGGGCAGCCAAACATTATTATAAGAAATAAAGAAAGAATAAATTACGTGTTCGCCCGCCGACATGAATTGGCTACCATCAAAATATTGTCATTGGTACAGTAAAGATTTCTTCTCCAATCGAGATCTGCTTTTTCCCGTCCCTTTACTCGACCTGAAGAAAGAAGTATTATATCATCAAACTTCAAAATTCGGCTATCCTTTAACTACACATAGGTGTTGTATTCTCACACGCGTTTGATTCATACATATGACGTGTCTATGATTTACAATCCATATTCTTTACTCCTAAGTGTGCGTTTACAATTCCACATCACACAATATAAACAAAATAAATTACCGTCAATAATGAGAATAGAAAGCGCACTTAAAATTATACTACAGTACTATCCTGGAATTCTTAATAAATTCCTATAACTACGTATGTTTTAAAAACTAAATTTGTTTCATCCCCACATTTGGTGAATAATACGGGACAAGTGTTCGGTTGTGGGCGAATGTGGTGGGCGCGTGCTTGAGTCGCGGCCCGTGGCGCTTGGTGGGCAGGTGTACCGCGGCCAGTGGGAGAACGGCGAGATGCACGGCTACGGCGTGTACACGACGGGAGCCTTCTTCAACGACCAGCTGTGCTTCCCGCCGGAGAACGTGTACCGCGGCATGTGGAGCCACGGCTGCCGCAGCGGCGTGGGCGTGCTGGAGACGGTGCGCGGCGGCGCCTACTACGGCTGGTACGTCTTCTCCCTTCCACTCTCTTGCTTCTACTGCTACTCTTCCTCCTCCTCCTTCTCCTCCTCCTTCCTCTCCAGTCCCACTTCTTTCTCCTCCTCCCCCTACTACTACTACTATTCTTCCTATACTTCATTTCGTCTCTCTTCCTCCTCGTCTTCCTCTGTCTCCAGTTCCTCTTCATCCTCCTCCCCTTCTCTGTTTCTTATACATATCCCTTTCCAACTAGTCCATTCGTCTTCTTCTTTCCCCTACTTTTTGTTTTTCTCCTCCTCCCATACTTCTTACACATTTCCGACCTCCTAATTCCTTCTTCCTATGCTCTATTTTCTTTATTCTCCTTACCCGAGTCCCTCCAACCTCTTACTCTACCTTATTTTCTTTTCCTTCTTTATTCTTCATTTTCCTTCTCTTCTCACTCGACATTTTCTCACTCTACATCTTCTCCATTTCATTGTTCTTCTTGCAGTTCATCCAGATATTGATTACGCATTTGATACTAAACCGAATCATGAACTGTATCTTTACAACGAAATAACTTTAATATTTACCTCAAGAAGAGTTGTAATTCTAAATGGCTGCTGATGATCAATTTCATTGTTGATTACCTATTCATTTTCAGCGTATGTGAAACATTTACAGCCTTCTATTCAACATCTCTAGTTGTTTCTGAAATTATCCATTCGGTGAAGAGCTGTTGCACAAGCAGGGCATAAATTTCTTTGAATGACAACTGAAGAGTAGTTTGTTCTCGTCATATCATATACTGTAAAAATGCCCATTAGCTAACAAATTGCTCAATTAAATGTTTGTATTCCAAATCAAATATAGATATTAAATAATGATATACATATTGATGATAATACGAAAGTATCTTACTCAATAAAGAAAGTATGTTGAAAATAACAGTTCTGTAGGAGACTCAACGTTTTGCTAAGTAGATTTTGTGACAAGAAATTTGGAAAACATGAGTATGTTACCTTTTTCAAATGGAGTACTTTTCTTTGCAACGGATATACAAGAGCTGTTAAAAGACTATTCTAAAACACTCTGTTTTATTTGTATCAGGAAGTCTAATAAGAACAAGACATTGGTCTAGATTAACTTTATTAACTAAACACAAGCCAATCATCAAGCGTCAATGAATCTCAGAACCGCCCGAACCAAACTCACACTGCGAGCAATGCAAAAATCACATTTGTATTTTTTATATGTGCCCTAAACTTACTAAAACAAAACATCGTTTGCGGCGCCCTGCATCACAGACAGTCGCTGTCTTAGACAAAAGAGTAGACAAAAGAGCGTTGCCGAGCAATGTTGCCAGATGCTGCGTACAAACATCCGCCGTTAGATGGATGTAAATCCGCCCAATAAGACAAATTCAACACTCCAAGCGGGGAATATGATTTTGCATTAAAATAATTGTACTAGGGTTTTTTTGAGATAGTACCCTATGAAATGCTTGATTAGGTTTATTGTTTTGTTTGTGAACATTGTAATTAATAATACTATTTATGTAAAAACTTTTGTTATATCTTAATATTTAAGAATTAGGTATGACTATTCTGATGACTACAGCAGATGGGAGGAGTATTTAAGGGATAAAATAATTTCACCACGTTCTCATTTTCAATCTCCTTGCCCCTCTTAAATATCCGCGCTTAAAAAGATAACCACAGAAATGCTTACATATGCATGCGTATTCCCTATGGCTTACCGAAAAATGCTGGCAACTACACTCCCAAAAGATGACTAATTATAAATGGCGCGTTCTAAAATTAACCCTAAGTACTGCCAATATGATATATGCTCATGTTGTCAACGACAAATGAGTGTGGCTTGTAAAGCAGACCCTATACTAGAGGTCTAAAAACCAACGTTACTCGTTTTCCAAAGTAAATTTGAACGAATTAACAAATGATGAAATGAAAAATCATGTATAATGTAACAACTAAAAAAATTCAAACTAACTGTCAAAGTCGTTGTGGTTGTTTTTTGAAAAGTTCGTGCTAATATATAAACCCGAAAAAACAGCACATGTTTCGATCCATTTCCCCCCCCCGTATTCCGCGAAATCAATTTTGCCCCGCTAGAGAGCCGTTTTTCAGCCTTAGAAGCGTAATTCCGCCAAATATGGCCACCCTGTTGCCGTGCCGGCAGGTTCGAGAACAACCGCAAGCACGGCGCGGGCATGGTGGTGTGCTGCGACGGCACGGTGGTGATGGGCGACCCGCTCTTCTGCGACGACCGGCCCGTGGAGCTGGTGTCGTGGGGCGAGGGCGGCGAGGACGGCGAGGGCGGCGGCGGGGGCGAGGGCGGTCGCGGGCGCGGGCGGGGCCGCGGGCGCGGACGGGCGCGCGGGCGGTCGCGATCGCGGTCGCGCCTCGGCAAGCGACGCACCACCAGCAAACGCCGCGGCGCCGGCGACGCCGCCCGCACCCCCGCCACCCCCGCCACCCCCACCACGCCCGGCCAGGAATCCGAAGCGGAGGGCGACGCCCCGTCCGCCACCGACATCAAGAGCCTCGCCCCGCGCGTCGTGCCCTTCAACAGGTGCGCCGGGAACATCGCACACACTGTCTCTCACACGCCAAGAGCAGTAACATTTATGGCACCCTCGTGGTACTTTTAGACACCAAGCTTTACTGACAATTAGAATTGGAAAAAACAAAAGTATAAGGCAATGTACAGAGTGTAAATAATTGATTTTATGTGGAGTTACATTTCATAAGATATTTTCTACCACATAATAAATATAATTTATTCATATTAAAGAACCTAAATAGAAGAATAAGTTCCTCCGTACCCCCACCAGCCATAGATGATATTTATTCTTCAGAAATGTTTATACGAGTTTGCGAAAGTTATTGGGTGATAAACCAAATACTGACATTACTCGACACATTTTTGTGCGTTCATGAGAAATTGTTTCAATTGAGAATGGGAAGCTAATACCTTAGATCAATACGGTCTCATTATAACGAAAAATAGAAATAACTGTCTAATAAAATTTCAAAATACGCGAAACTGGTTCGGTACCTGTTAAGTGCTGGAAGGAGTATCTAGAAGAGTGATATTGTATCAAGTAAATATTTAGAAACATATGAAGAAATTAATGACGGGAGAGTCAAAACACCACAGTTTTGTTTCTACTGGTTAAGATCACAAATTAAGCAATAAAAACATGAAACTTAACAAAATATATCTCAAAAAAAGTCTTACCAAAAATAGTGGGGTTACTACGTAGCACACACATTCTCGTATTGAAAGTCACCGATGTTACATCTGCCTAGGTGAACGAATGGCCATTCTTTGAGACCACAAATAAAGGTAAACGTCATAAAAATGAAGTCACAGTAAAACTATAACGCAAATTTCTTAGTAAACGCAGTGGTGCTACAATGTAGAATACGCGTTTTTGTTAAGGTGGTAGCCACAGTGGAGCTAATTTTGGCCGAAATTTCAGTCTGCCAACTCGTCCGATGATGAGTTCAAACACGTGTTGGTAAATCTAATGAACTCCTCCGACAGCGTCGGAAACCTTCGACTGCCTAACGAACGTCTGTTTCGTTCGATTCCATCCGTCCGACTTTCGTCGACCGAAATTTCGGCCCAAATCCGCACCACGGTGACCGCCGCCAGGGACGTTTTTAGGGCAATGTCGCATCACAGCAGGTCAGTCGAGTGGGTAGTCGTTTTGTGGCATCCATACAGCAGAAAACTGATGATGATGATGATGATGATGATGATGATGATGATGATGATGGCTACGCCATCGAAAACTGCTATTTTAATAAATAATATTGTTGGCAATGACGACTCGTATAATTATTTCATTGGAAATGCCAACGAAAACTCACCACAATACGAGCCAATACAAATACGAGTTGTTTCGGCGCGGCGGCGGCGGCGGGCGGGGGCAGGCCCGACCACCAGCCGGACCTGTCGTACCACCTGGACCGCTGGTACGAGCTGTGCTGGGAGGAGTGGGACGCGGAGGATCCGCGGGAGGAGGAGCCGCCGCGGGCGGGGGCGGGGGCGGCGGGGGCGACGGGGGCGACGACGGACGCGTCGGTGTCGGCGAGCGACGCCACCGAGACCGCGGTCGCCCGCCCCTCGCGCATCCCGCGCCGCACCGGCGACGCCCGCGGCCGACACCCGTCAGTGCTCCAACCTCTAGCCCTCGCTAGCTCTCTCGCTAAATTTATTTTATTAACGCAACTACAATAAGTGTAACAAATGTTTGACCTAGCAGTATATATTACTAACGGTTTTCGTGATACACTTGGCAAACGTCTTCCTTTGTAATATAATTGTCACCATTCACGTCATCTTGATGGACGCTTTGAACAAATTTAATCATTAAAAATTCCTTTTTAATCTTATTTTGCCAGTAGAATTGACGGATTTCGATGTTTCAAGGTTTTTGAAACTTAGTAGATGACGCTGATGGTTTACTGCCCTTTCTTTAATTACATGTTATATTGTCCTTATGTTCACATGAGAATGCAATCTGTCCTTTCGCATATATATATATAATATATATGCGAAAGCCATTCTCTTACTCTGAATTTTCTGTATTTAGTAAACATGAACTGGCACAACCACGCAAGTTCTAGGAAATTTAATGCAATTAATTATTGTACTTGAGTATCGTTCATTAAAAGTGCTTAGTGTTCGCTTTGTATGCGAAAAAGCATAAAAAGAGTATTATATGCTTTATTTTAGAACGCATATTTACGAGGTAACAAATTTAACATTTAAATTCAGTGACCTCAGAAGCATATACAACTACAGAGAAAAAAGCTCTACATTTGCCCCGAGAAACTACCATTTTACTGCAGTATTATCTAATTTCGTTATGTGAAATTTACCCCCACGTTTACATTGGCAAAACGTGATCATCATCGTCCAAAACATGAACTTCGACCCCTTAGAAAATTGTAACATTTATTCTGATACATCCAGTATATTTAGTACATGGAGCTAAAGTTGTCTATGGAATGAATCACAATGTGATCTCTTACGAATTGACTAGCATTAAAACCATCTGCCAATACTAAAGTAACAATTTTATTATGCGTCACTTTCCACGACAAATAACACGTAGAGCACTTAAGAATGTAGAGATACTTACCTGTTCAAATCAAAGTAACCATAACCTGCATTTTAGCCACAATGCCTCATAGACCTCTACCCCATTTGCCGGGAGACCCATCGGGTGCTCCGAAAGAGGACGAGTAGTTCGAGAGCTGACCGGCGAAGTTGTCTCAGATCATCAACTGATGTCACTACTGTGCTTCTGATCGAGAGGTCCTGGGGGTCGAGTTCCGACGATGGCGGAATTTTCGCCAATAGCTAGATAGCTAGGTCGAATTCAGCCACTGTCTGGAGGAGAATCCTAGCCCCCGACTGCTGCGATTGGTAGTTCCCCGTTATTTCCCCGATCAACCTCAGACGAAAGGCAGAGCTGTACCGTAAAACGAGTCATGGACTGTGCGTAATCTTCCCTCCCTCTTCCTAGTCCTATCTTCACCCCTTTGTTACACACACACACACATACACTCACATGCACTATATGTTAAGATTTGTCGAATGATAAGAGTTTTTTCTGGTGCTTAGAGCATGTCACGGCTGCGGCGGCGCTCCGCAGGTGGAAGATACGTTTGGTCAAACGCCGCGAGCCGATGTAGGTCGACGCCGGATCTCGCCTTCCAGCGATGGAAGATCACCGCCACCTCCCGCGATACAAAAACATGCACTACACTTACAGGACTAATGACCTTAGCTGTTGATGCGTCAGGAATCACTCATCAATCAATCAAACTTTGATCATTAAGTGTGTAGTGATCGACTTGTAGGCAAAAAACAAAAAGTGTTATTTTTTGCAAGTGTTTTTGCACCTTTTAGGTTTTAGCACATTTACGATGTGACAAACTTAAAATTCGAATTCAGCACTCTGTAACCATGTAAAAAGACAGAGAAAAAATCTTAATTTTCCCCCGTCAATCATCTATTGACTGGTCCGTTAGTTCAAAGCTCATCAGAATGCTGTTTCATGAGCAAAGAAAGGCTTTTCATAATCGAATTAACCGGCGGGGGCAAATGCTAAAGCATCTAGGTCAAGATGGGAAGAGAAAGAATGAAAAGGGTTACATACGCATATCAAGAATCACTGATTTTATTTTTTAAACTGCCTCTCTTGAGCACTCTACCATTTTTCTGCGAATAAGCATTTTCTCAAAAAGAATGTGCTAAATTGAATTCGTGGAAGGACAATACGTAAACGAAATATTTGTACAAAAGTTCAAGATGTCTCAAAAGATATTACAGACTTGTAGAGCTGGGAGAGAGCAAAAATGATCAGATTTTGCCAAAATGCATGCGATAAAAAGTTCAGAAATCAAATTAACACATATGCTTAAAGGTTTCTAATAGCTCGCTTGTCTTGAATCTTTGTAAATCATTAATGAAAACATAATTGTGCTGAACATTCTACGCGAACTGGGTAATTTACCCTCGTCAGAAATGAAGTACACGGAATTCAGCTTCTAAATTACAATAAGGTTGTTGATAGTACATGAAAACAATAAAGTAGTGTCATAAGCATTATAAACGTTCAGAATAAGCTTGTATATAATCCGTATAATTATTATTGGCGTTTACGATTTGCGTGCGTGTTTGATTTACGTGTATGATTTGCGTGAGACACTGGTATCTCGCTCTTCCGAGTCCCCGCAAGCTGCACATAATATGCAACGACCAATCTCTTGGGCTTCGGAAAACTCAACCGATTTTTTGAGCGCTGACAGGCGGCAAAAGGATTTACACTGAGAGAAAAGCCGTCTATCACAATTACTTGCAACAGTGCGCTTCGGTTTTTATTTCAACTATAAGTCTTGCAGTATTAGCCGACATTTGCGGAAATTTTGGGCGTCTTATACATAATTCTCGTTAAGTTATCGTTGGCGTACTCGAGGTTTTTTTGAAGGGTGGAGTGACATACCTGTTATTGAATTGTACTGCCTACTTGGCACAGCTGTTTCTGCACGCGATTTCGAGAAATTAAAACCTATCTCGGACGTGGGCAAAACAAAAACGCGAGATCTCAGATTCGATTACTCTCAAGAATGGTTCAAAATCGTGGAGAAAAGACCTTATTTAAGATATCCGAAATGTGTATTATTAACATATGCAGTTTTGAACATGGCTCTACACTACCTCTCATGACGGGAGATCAGTCGGGAGCTTAGAGCTTCTCCTGGGTGGGGTGGTGCCCCTGTGTTGGCAGATAATTGGTTGGGGAACATCCGGCAAGTGGGCGTGTAGGTCGACGACTTATCTCGACACCCAGGCAGCGAGGATTACCGCCTCCTCCCGCGATAAAAAAACATTCACTACACTTACCAGATTAATGACCTTGTCTGGTGGCATGCCCGGAAACACTATTCAATCCTTATTTGCGAACGGGCGGTCGCGCGAGGGAAGCTGAGTTGAGTTGTTGATTGTTCTTAGTGATTCCGGGCACGTCAAATAACAGGGTCATTAGTCCCGTTAGTATAGTGTAAGTTTTTGCTCGGGACGTGGAAGCTATCTTTCACTCGCTGTATAGCGAGATCCTGCGCCAACCTGCCGTCGAATAGCGGGGTTTTCCCCAACCTGGTTTCTCCCACCACCGGGGCACCACCTCAGCCGAGTGAAGCTCTGAGCTCCCGATCGCTCTCCCGGCATATGTTTTTGTGTAATGCGTGATAGTGTAAGTGTATGTACAAGGGAAGAGGATAGGACGAGGACGAGATAGATAGGATAAAAATCGCGCGCGGACAGTGGCCCGTTTGGTTGATCGGAGAAACCAAGGAAAACTACCGATCAGAGCAGGCGGCTGCTAGAATTCTCCTCCAGACAGCGACTGAATTCGACCTAACTGACAAGATAGTGCCGAAAATTCTGCCACCGTCGGGAGGACCTCCCGGTCAGAGGGACTGCCGTGACATGAGCTGATGCCCTGAGGCATCTCTCCCTCCCGGTCCGCTGAGCCGAGTCGCGGTGCGGTGCGCAGGACGGAGGGCGGCGAGCGGCGCGGGTCGCGGCCGCGGGCGCCGTCGCGCAGGCGCAAGGGCGTGCGCCAGCGCACCGACTCGTCGCTGGGGGTGGACGGGTGGCGCGCGCCGCAGCCCTCCGCCGCCTCGCTGCGCCCCGCCTCCGCCGCCGCCTCCGCGGCCGCCTCCGTCGCCAACGTCGCCAACGTCGCCCTGCGCGCCTCCAAAGTGGTACGTGGGGCCCACATGCCACCCGGCTTTCGGGGGAGGGGGAGGAAACTGCGACAAGGCTCGGTGGACGAATTTCCGGCACACACACTACCAACGGGGCAAGTCGGGTTTCCCTGGTGTCGCTTGGAAGTCGATATGTGAGAAATATTCTCATATTGATTAAATGGTGATTGATTAATTGATTGTGTAAGGTGAAGTGTTACCTGTGCTTCAGTTATAGAAGTCACCTTCTTGCAGTTATTAATTCGCAAGTATTTAAAACTTACAGACGTACCCTAAACTTTGATAAGGACTCATATGCGTTTTGGATACGTGATATTTTGACCTGCATCTAATTATCCGTTCGGTCAAACACAAGCGTCTGTGGCCACGTTTTCGCGGGTGAAAGTAACACAAATGAACTGGGCTACATTTTCTTCAGAACATGGATACGTAGTTCAACATATCCTGAACGTCTGGGTGCGTGTTCCTAGGACAGTTTTCTTAAATCTCTGTGGGGCCGGCGGCGGCGCTGCCTCGCCTGTACAAAGGCGAACAACAGAGGACCCGTAGATATGAGGGTGAAGCAGATAGACAGCCGCCGACGTACGAACACAGGATGAGCAAGCCCGTACAATTAAAAATGCTCACGCGCTTTCGGAGTGCGAAACGCGAAACAATTCTTCAGGGGACGGAACGCATAGATTATTTGTGCAACCCAATTCGCGTTTCGTCGAATTTGTTTACGTTCCAGACACTCTCTGGAGCGCAGGTCTGATTGTACTGCGTGCGAAAAGTTCTGGGGAACAGAACGAGTAGGCAGAAACGCATCCAAAAAACGTAAATTATTTGGCCGAACTTATATTACGGAACATGGCCCTAGATCTATTTCGTTACTTTACGAAGGGGAGCCCTATGGGCGACTTCCTATTACAGAAGCTTCAACGTGAATATCAGCGATAAATTAAGACAAAATGTAATAATAAATAGAGAACACGTGCTGCTGATACTTCCTGCAAAACACGAGCCTAACGTAAAAAGTGGAAAAGAATTGAGATGTTTATTTTACAAACATTTCTCTCATTTTATATGAAATATGTTTCATATCAAACGTAGCTCTCAGCGAGCAATAATTATAATAGTTTTGCTACAATTAGATGTCGCTTTCGTATTATAATTTGGTGACTGATGGTGGGTGCAGTTGTACAGGGTCACTGGGAAAACATCTCGGCAGACGCGGCCGTCAGTTCCCAAACTTTTCTTCGGACGAACATGAATCACCCTTAAAAAACACCACATAGTCGGCATTTGGCGAACGTGAGGGTCTACTCGCCCAATCCCGAACAATCGGGGTGAACAACGGTCTTTTCCTTCCATGTGCTTATGCGACGACTGCAAATAAGGCGAGCATGTTTGGTGCTAGGCAAATAACAAGCAACCCGTCTCATCATTCAGAGCTGGCGAATCCCACTCATGGGGATTTGCCTAGCTGTCGCTCGCTACTCAGCGAATGCCAAATGTCTGGATGCCGCCACCTTTCCAGCTAAAACCGCTCTCTGTCGTGTCACGTCCGATCCCCTGTGGCGCCTGGGAGTGACGCGCTGCGGTGCGCGCTGTTTGCGCAGGACAGTCGGCGGCCGAGCAAGCGCGCGCTGTCGCTGGCGAGGGTGGTGGTGGTGACGGACGCGGACGCGCAGGCCGCGGCGGCGACGGAGGCGGCCGAGGCGGCGGAGGCGGCGGCGCGGGCGGCGGCGGAGGCGGAGGAGGCGGCGGCGGCGCGGCGGCGGGCGCGGGCGGAGGCGCGCAAGGCCGCGGAGGGCCAGCGCCTGCAGAAGGCCGTGCTGCGCGCCATGCCCGCGCTGCGCCGCCTCTACGCGCAGTACGCCATGTGCGCGTGCACGTGCCCGCCCTCCGCGCAGCCGCCGCCCGACCCCGCCGCCGCCACCGCAGCCGCAACACTGACAGAGGTACCTACAACTCGCGTTAGCGTATCGGACTGTTTTACTCAAGTTGGCAGGTTCAAACCCGATCGAAAAAGTGGATTTTCAAGGGCGAAAAAATCCTTCCAAGGGGAAGTAAAGCCGGCTGGCCCATGTTAGTAAATTTACTTGCATGTAAAAGATCCTCAAGCCTAAATGACGCCTCTGAGCTAAATTCAAATCGCCTGTTTCTCGCCCAAGAAATTACTCCTTTCTCTTCTAGTTGGTGAAAGGAGCGTAGCGAAATTTGCGTGGTCAGACGGAAGAGCAGGCCTCATGGCTGAGTCTCGCCACGTAAAATAAGGCAAATTCAATTCAATTCAATTCAGCTAGAAGCATTACAATCACAGGAATAATAAACCAATGTAGGCTTTTACGGTTGGATGGATTATAAATAGGAGGAGCATTTTAGTGAAATATTTTTTCTTTTCACTTTAGAACAATGCCTTTTAGTAAAGAAATTCATTTTATGTTATGACGTAACGAAATGACCAATTTTATGTTGTTTTTTCATCGATTTCGACTAATAAGTCATTTTTTTACGTTTATACGTCATTTGTAGAGCATGTTTCGCTGATTTAATCGATTTTAGTATCATTGTAATGGTACTTGCTTCAAACAATATTTGCAAGGGGCAACATATGTTCACCACAGTTGTTCTTGAGTAGTCTATTCGATTGTTTCTCTCATGTATTGTAATGTCAGCCGGTGTGAGCACTATGTAATCTAAGGTTTCTGTGATGTTTATCGGAACCATTGTCAATTCGGTCGATTACGAGAAAAATAAAGGCAGAGAGTTTCTTTTAAAGAACACTCCTAACCCAAAGTTTATGAGCTGAGTTCACTTGAACAAAAGGAAGAAGTCTCAATTACATCAATAACATATACAACGGCTTGAATTGTTCATCTAAAGAGGTTTTCATCAAGTTGTTTACGTCATTTTTCTCTCTTTTAGGGCATTTTTAACGCATTTTAAATCATTTTATTGAGCATTTTTGGCAATGTTTAGGTCATCAAAATCCGCCCCCTAATTAATTACTAATACTTTCGGGCTGGATGGTCGTGGTCTATTGGACAATCACTGCCCCGGCGCCGTAAACAAACAATACATGTTTACCAGTCACCCGTTACCTGTCTAAAAGGCACTGCGTGACACTGAGTGTTCCAGTAGGCACTGAAGATGCCTGCCGCAATCGCAAATGAAACGTTTGAGCGCAGAATGTCCAATAGACCACGGCTATCGAGCACGGAAAGTATTAGTAATAATCGCAAGAGCAGTGTGTTGGTTTTTTTGTGTCGAATTGGCCATATTTGGGCCACGCGAACGTGCAAGCTATCGGGACTCAGTCGTATTAATCGATGGTAGGTGCACATGACTTTTGGGGGGGGGGGTCAGCATTTTCATGTTGAACCAATTTTTACACCCAGGGTTGTTATCCGTGAGGGATGAAGTGAAATGATAATGATTATGATGAAGGATGAAATGGACAATCACAACTTACAGAGACACCTACAATCACAACCATGTCCGAGTCTCGAAACCGCGATCCGTCGGTCCGAGAACGACAGGGTACTACTTTCTTAGCAATCTCTCCTACACGGATCGGCATTATTATTATTATTATTATTATTATTATTATTATTATTATTATTATTATTATTATTATTATTATTATTATTATTATTATTATCTTTAAAAATAATACGCTAAAGAAAGTTAATGTTTTCCTAACGTTTTGATGAAACAATCGGCGCAAAACTCAGTAAAACCTGAACTCTTAGCGAACGCGGGCTGAAGCAGAGAGACTGCCGCCACCAGGAGCCGCTCTTCACATGCGTATTTTCGCTAAATCTCTGCATTCGTTCCCCAAAAAGAAGCGCGGAAAGCAGGTCTAAGTGTGCTACTGCTGAATAGAAAACCAGTTTTCAATCCTGCATCAGACAGATGAAAGACGAAAAGAATAGAAGTTCGCAGATTATGGCTTTGGGGGACACAGGCGTGCACCCTCAACTCTCAACTCTCAACACACATTGCATTGCACCTCACTTGGAACTTTGAGCATAAGTATGCTTTACAGGTTTTTGCAACCGAATGTCATTACCCAACTATCATGTCATTAAAGCATCATGGATTGTGTCTTATCTACAAAATGACACAGTTTTGGTCTTTCTATTACATTTTGTAGGGATCGTTCATTCCATGGAACCGTTTTCAGGAACAATGAAAGATTAGATCCAAAGTGACAATATTTACACTGTTGATTTAAAAATACAATACATACTTTTGGCGTTCAATGTAGCGAGTATTTCGTGTTAACGAGCACGGACATTACTTTGGTCATTATCCTCTTGAGTGTAGTGAATTTTGTTGCCGGGAGATAGTGGTAATCTTCTTTCACTAGAATGTAAGATTCGGCGCTGACCTGGTTTATTGTCGACTTGCAAAATTTCACTCTCCAGGTTTCTCCCCTAGAGAGGCGTTGTCACGGAATCGGACATTCTCCGACTGGTCGACCGAGGTTCCGACTGGTCGACCAACATGTATGGAAGGGACATGTAAAT
This sequence comes from Gryllus longicercus, assembly GCA_038098605.1. NCBI lineage: Eukaryota > Metazoa > Arthropoda > Insecta > Orthoptera > Gryllidae > Gryllus > Gryllus longicercus. The sequence goes on from JAZDUA010000290.1 coordinate 1,028,320, forward strand.
GTGTGTGTGTGTGTGTGTGTGTGTGTGTGCAAGATGATAATATGTGACAAGATGAGGAAGGAAGGATCTCGCGCTGTTCATGGCATGATTTTTAGGGTTCTTCACCGGCATTCACTTCGTTTGATCAAAGAAACTACGAAAAACTAGCGACCAGAGCAGCAGGCCCTAACAATTTCCTATAGGCAAAGTCTCTTTTTGACGAAGCTATATAAATTGGAATCCGCCATTCTAATAATTCTAATAAATTCCATAATCGGAAATCCATTCTCGGAGCTTTAACCTAAGCACCTTACGGTATGAGATACTGCAGTGGCAACGGTTGTTGTCACTGAGCCATCTCATCCTCTGACGTCTAACATGTGGGGGAATTTGCAATTAGAAATCATGTGGGTAACACAATCGAAATCTATGTAAAATTATTTTGCAGGAGCAGAGAGTAAAATAATTCTCCACGAGAAAATTAAAGTGTCTATTTTATATTCTGTGTAATTTAATCTCAATGCATACTGATAACATAATATTTATTCACACACTACACTATAACTATGAGTATAATGCTGTAATAAACATTTTGAAGTCTGACCGTTCGAAGTTATGATCCAGAAACCTGATGTTTACTTTTGAAGCAATGAATTACAATGTGCAGGGATACACAGTTCCTGTTAGTGATTAATTAAAATAATATCTGAGGCAATGTAGTTCGTTGGTTTTTATAGAAAACAACGAAATACGAGATTGCATGAATACCATTAAAAAATCCATTTGTTTTACCACATCTGGCTCATAATTCCCATTTAAAAAAAGTAGAACACAAATTACAAAAATATTACTCTCAGAGCCCAAAAATATCGTGTAGATACCGTAATACTCGTAGTTCGCGTCGTGCTGCCGCCCAATGCATTGCTGTTTGTTACGGTTGACCACAAATGTTATGTGTTAAAGTTACAGCTAAAATTCCTAGACGAGACTATGGAATAAAAACCATTCCTGTATGTGAATAATTACCGGATAATCTGATAAACAGCCATGACTGCAGGCATCCTCTCCGTGGTTATAGGGGTCTAAAGAGAGGCTCGAACAGAGAGAAAGGTACTTAAGAAAAATAATCTTCAATTCACTTGCGAAGGAAGTCTTGAGATAGTGATGTAATTAAGCCTCACCCAGCTTTTGACTTTGTCAAACTATCTTCCGCATATACACGGAATTTTCTATCAACCAATTTATGACGCAGAATTATTGGGCAATATTTGTATTCTAATGGTTATTACTGATAAAATATTTTATGATTTCCTAGTTCATTGCTATGTGTTCAGGGACCTGATACAAAACACGTAACGGTGTTAATAATACCCTTGCGGGCCTTTCTGATTCTTTATGTCCGAGAACTTTTTGAATACTTTATGGCCCGCTCTAATACCAATACAACACATACAACATTCTTATAGATACGATTTATTAAAGTTAATATGCTAGCAAACACGAGAAATAAATGGTTTAATGCTCAAATAAATAAATCAACTCGTTGTACACCTTATTTTGCTTAATTTACATGAATGTTTCAGTTTTGGAATGTTCCCATCAAATTATAATTGCCACCAGTCACTCATATTTGACTGTTACATATCACCTTCTTTTTAGAGATATTTTATGTGCTTCTTGAGTTACAGTACTACTAGATGTAATAAAGCACATCGGTTAACACCCTCGAAATGTTATTTTTAATTTCTCGCGTTTAAGAAGGAACTTAATACGAAGAGAAAGTTTACGAGAAAGGTACGAAAGAAGACAGTGAATTTTTGGCAGAAAACTTTTAGTACAGGACCCTAGAAACCAAAGTGGATAAATCCAGTTGCTAAATTTAGAAAAAATCCTCTAAGACGTGATGTAGCGAGAATCCATGATTTGTGGGTCCTTGATACCGAATAGTCAATTGACGGCAAAACTGTCCGTCTGTCTGTCTGTCCGTTTGTGAACAACACTAGCGTCTAAACTGTTCAGCCGATTTGTTTAAAAATTGATATTCCCCGATCGGTCTGCCTGATGTCGTGGTCCCTTCAATTTGAAACGTATTTTAATTTTGGTGGGTACATAACACGACGAACCTACAGGTTTTCAAAATTTGAAAAAATATGGCGCCATCAGTTATTATTACATTTTGTTATTGGATAGTCTGAAGGATGTTTAAGAGAGTGGCGCAGGCCTCATGTTGGTTAAAAATTCTGTTTTTTCGAAAATTTCAAAAAAATCGAATTTTTCGGTGCCTTCCTACAACTACAATTATAAAGATACATTTTTTTTGTTAATGAAATGTGTTCATCAAAAAATATTTTCATATAAAGTCACGTTGAATTTTCAAAACATCTGAGTATTTTTGGAGTAATTGGGCGTCGAAGTTAGTCACCCGCTCTGAAAATCCTGTGCTTCCTTATCGTAATTTTAGGTTTTTGAAGGTGAGGTAAGTTAGAATGTGTACATTATTTCATATTTATTAGTTCGTTTCTTATATTAGAGATTTTGTTATGTGTTTACAAATTAATCTTTTAAAAATTATTTAAACCTATTTGAAATAAAGATTGCTAGCCTTCAGCCCGCTCCCAATTTCTGTAGTTGGATGCTACATAGGCCAAAATTTATATATTATTTCATATTGAATTTTAATATTATTATTTACAGTATATTTATGTTACTTCATTTTAAATTGCGTCCTTTAATTGTGTTAAATGTGAAAACGAATAGATGAGCGGTCTTTGTAGGTTGTTGTTACCCAACGTCCTACAGATAACAAAAGGCAATAATGACGTCTACTTTTCATTCACGGTAATAAAAACGAATCCTTTAATGTATTTCGATAAAATTACAATAATGTACTTATGTTTAATACTGAATCTTATATATTTTTAGATAAATGTTTGCCAATGCTGTCAATATGGTATTACTTATTAACATATAATTATTTTACATTCTCGCATTTCGCTTATTTTTCGCACCAAATGTTTTACAATTTCAAATGAGTTTTACAAAAAATAATTCGGAGAGAAATTGTGGGGAAAAAAGTATTACTAATGGCAATTACAACAATTACTAATGGCGAGCAAGTAGATGCTGTTTTAGCATTACTACTTTGAATTTATAAAACATTCTAAGTAACTTTTGACGATAGAGGCAAATAACCTAAAAGTATCATTTCATCAGCGAAATTCACACTTATTTTCCGTATCATTCTTAAATACACTATAATCATTTTCTTATATTTCCAGAAATTTTACTGGAAACCACCAGCTGTAGCTTCGTTATCTTCTGCGAGAATTACCGCAGGAACTTCACAATATTCTTTCATTTTGTACGAAAAAATCAGTCCATTAACGATTATGCAGTAGTGTAATTACACAGTATACGTATTTCTATGAATACGTATATTAGATATACATTCTTGTTTTTTCTCACTTCATATTGACAAATGACGATTACAATGCGTTTTTTGCACTTTGGAAGCAAGAAAAGTTATAAAATATTTCAAACTATCGTTTTATTCAGCAACGAACTAGTAAACCATAAAGTTGTATAAGTACCACGGGTGTTACTAACGTTCAAGCAACTTTCAATCCTCGTGGCAAGAGAGCCTGGGATTTGGAAGTCACCGCGGGACAAAAACATTAACTTAACATCCCAGATACACAAACAAGTATTCTGTAATTATTGTATGAAAATTTATTATGTATTTACTCCAAAATACTCAAATTAAAATAACTTCAAGATCGGCTAAGAACACTTTCACGAAATTCTTTGAGGTTCATAAAACAATGTTCTGATTAGTAACATATCTTACCACAAAAACAACGTAGGGCGATGCAATTTGATACAAACAACGTAGGGCGATGATTAGTGAGATTTCTATTAATAGATCTACATATCACTGCCATTTATAAATGTCTACTGAAATGATACTCGATTATACAATCGATTAAACAAACACTTCCGAAGAGAGAAACGTAGATTAGATTCTTAGTGTACCACAAACGAAAATAAAATATGTCTATTGAAAACACAAATCTGTATGTCTCACTGTAGTTGCATGTTTCAATTACGATTATTGTTTCTATTAGGATTTTCGACATACGGATTAGCTTGTTAGGTAGGTCGAATTCAGTCGAAGAATTATAGCGACCGACTGTTCTGCACGGTTGTTTTCCGTAGTTTCTCCGATCAATACTAGGTGAATTCCGGAACAGTACCCCAACAAACCGACCAGGAACCGCGCGCGATCTTTTCTTCCCATTCCTAGCCCTATCCTCACCCCTTACCTATACACACTCACACTAACATGCACTATACTACCACTACCACATGCCAGGAATCCGGTTGGGAGCTTAGTGCTTGTGCCGCTGGTGCGTGATGCCAGGTTGGGGGAAACCCTACTACCCGAAGGTAGGTCAGATCTCGTCATTCAATGGAGGAAGATCACCTCCGCCTCCAGAGAAAAGACCATGCAATGCACTTACGGAACTGATAACTTTGGCAGTTGACGCCCCCGGAATCACAAAATCAATGAATCAATCAAACCTTAGCTGTTGACGCGCCCGGAATCACTAATGAATCAATCAAAGGCACTGTCGAATTAAATTTTATTGATCACAAATTTAGTATTAGAGGTTACTAAGCCAGCTTTAAAAAACTTTGTTCAAAAACGTCGATTGTGGACGTATTATTAACATCGATGTTTTAATTTTCAACATCGATATTCGTCAACATCACTGCAACGCACGGCGGCGCGTCGTGTGTTGAGGAGGGCGGCGCAGAGGCGGAGACTGAGGCGGCGGGGCTCGAGCAGGAGGCGGCGGCGGTGGCGGCGGCGTCTGGCGCGGAGGACGCCCTGGCGCCCACGCCGCCCGAGGCCACGCCCCCGCCCACGCCGCCGCTCTCCATCCCCGCGCCGCCCGCCGGCCAGCCGCAGCCGCTGCTGGCGCGCCTGCTCTGGTGGCAGATGATGCGCGACTGCGACCTGCCCGGCGCCGGCGTCTCGCTCGTGGAGCTCGACCGCGCCATCGGTGCGTGCACGAAAAAAAAAAACGGCCGTTATAAGGGTTCTACTCGTAATGATCGAGCGGACACAAATGGCTCGGAGGCCTTTGGTCAGAAGGATTTTTTGTCGCCACGAGATCATTAGAACAAGTAGACGTCCGCGATGCATACAAAATTTTATTTTTTGCAGTCGTAAGCTTCCGCTGTCAGACTTATAAAGCCTCTCGACTGTCCGGGTGACGGCACGTCGAGGGCACTGATGACGCGTCGACCATCCTATCGTGATTTTCTTCAGTGCTGGAATAACATCGTGATGTCCATGATAAAATAGTTGAAACGTCAGCATCACTACCCTCGACGCAGCTCACCTAGATAGACAAGAGATTTTATTTTATTTTTCCTTATTTTAATGATTTATATTTACTGATTTACTAATTTACTAGATCCTAGCTTGACTCGTTTTGTCTTTTCAAATCTTCCCCCATAATTCCCTCCACAAGAGTGCACATAGCATCATTCAGCTCTTTTCATATATCTCTCGCAACCACAATCCTCTCGAGTCAGGTAACTGTATTCTGTGTGAATAGAGCTCCACATTGAAGGCAACAACAAGTAATTACGTATTCACAAAAAATAAACATATTTCAAACAATATTCATATTCTTGCATTGCATTCTCTTCAAAGTATTCCTCTCTTTCACTAAAACTCCTCTCTTTTTTATTGCAGGAAACATCTCCTTTAAGTCGCCTTTCGAAAACCCCAAAAGTTGTTGCTTCAAATTTTCCTTCACTTAATCACTCATCTCGAAAAAATGCTACGTTTCGTTGCCTACCTTTCGAAAAAAACTCTCGGCATACAACTCCTACGACGTCGCTCAGAAACGATAAGTAGAAATGACAAATGAAAGGAAGAAGATTCCTCCTGAGGTTTCAAGCCACAAAAACCAGCCAAGCGAATTTGAGTAGCACGTCGCGCGGTTCAAACCTTTGAAAAAACTCATATTACATTACGGCTCTCATCTGATGAGCGCACACTAATTTCCGATCGCCAGTGATGGTGGTTTCACTTCGCTTTCCAAAGAATGACGAATTAAAGGCAGGTGTGTGCAGAGAAAACAAGGCGTCTGGGGTAGTACGTCCACGGGGGCCCCATATTTTAAACAAAAGTTTCATCCGTCCTCTCCTTTCAACAGAAGTAATTTCTCCGTGTAACAAAAATTATTTATAGACGTTAATTTGAGTAACACATTTTTATACGTAATTATTGAAAAATTCGAAGCCCCAAATTAGTTGGGTCCTGGATCAAGTTGCCCTAGCTGGTCCCGCCCCTCCTGGACGTCAATGATTGAAGCGGTGATTTTGAGAGTAAAATATAATGAAAGATTAATGACAATGTGATGAGATCTGTTGTGGATACAATAAGTATTTCGATGAGAGGGAGCCAATTTTAATTCAGACTCCCATAAATATTTTTGAAACAGTTTTTTTGTAGTTAGCATTGGATTAAAAACTGTACGAGTATATTTTGTGATGGTTATACTGCTTTGGATTTGTTGGATGTGAACTATATATGTTATTTTTTTAATAAATTTAGTGAAATTATAAAAATTGCTGACTTTTGGAGAAGAGGAAGGCAAGGCATCCTTGCCCCCCCTCTGTGAATCCGCCACTGGATGGCGCAATAAAAATGGATTCTTAGTAGTATGTGAAGTCAACTTGGTCAATCAACATATTGAGTGTCGTCTTTACCTGAACACAAACAGCTACATTATCGTAGCGTCTCCGGCAGGTATTTTCATGTTAAAAAGTTTAGTTTGCGGTTTGCAAGTTCGCAATTAAAATAAGTTTTGCAGGTACCCGGCTCGTCTATTTTCAGATAGAAATGTTACATGAAAAAGTATAGATTGAAACACTTAATTACATTTTCGATTCATTAGAAAAGTTGGATTAATTATAGAAAATTTGATGAATCAAGTCGTGTCGATTCATTTTCTGCACGTAAAGGCAGAAAGGAGGTGACAGGAGGGGACAGGTTGACAGTCATTCACCAATGTACTCGTAAGTACAGTGAAATCATCAAAACGTGTGTTTTTCTACTAGTACTCCAAATATCCTAGTGAGGATGGACTAAGTAAAAATTAGGACAAGCGATTTGTGTGGTCGAGAGAAATTGAATTAGTATCGTAATTCACACAAAAAGCGTGTTATCTCTTTAAAAAATGAAAAAAGTTTTTTATATAAATGTCTTGAAATCTGGTATAATGGATCCGCATAAAATGATCAGTTCTCCATCGGGCGAGTCAAGTCGAATGGCACCTCATTCATCTTGGTTGATGGACCAGAAGAAGTGTAACCATGAGTGACCGACGGACAGTCGGAGGTTATTTGATTATTATAAAACAAGGTTGTCCAACTGGCGGCTCGCACTACCATTTATCGTGGCTCGCGAAAGGTCATTGGTCAAAAGTGGAAGCCCTTGCATCCACGTCCCGCGAGAACATTGCGCGCCTAGCAGATACTAAGTTTCGATAAGTTTAGACTTTTTCTAGTAAAATCACAAATTTGCTCTCGTGACTAGCTGTTGGCCACCGTGTTCGCTTTCCCCTACGCAGCCCCGGGTTCGATTCCTGGTGGGGGCAAGAATGCAGTGTGCGTTTTCCTTGCAATGTTCCAGTATATGTTGCTGTGTAAGGATGTGAAAACTCACATGTCAGGTTGAGAAGACCGGAATACGACGTGGGGATGTCTACGTGCTAACCGCACGTATCCCCTTAACCCATGGCCGCGAAGCAGGGACGTCGCCCGGTAGGCCTGAGCCCGTTCACGGGCTATCGCGTCACGTACATGTTTACATACATTCAGAAATTCAAATTCACTCGTATGTGTTTCACTGCGTAGGGCATGTTATGGCCTTAATCACGCGTGGTTCCTATTTCAGAGCACCCGGACAAACTTCCGAGATCAAAAATTAGTTGTGGTCCTTTAGGCCTGGAAATTTGGGCGCCTCTGCTATAGAAGGATTTAATGCAGAGACCGGACTTCAAAGTTGGAACCCTAGACAGTGTGGTGTTGCTATGTGTGTGTGTGTGTGCGCGCGCGCAGCGGCGAACCCGAGCGCGCTGGCGGAGAGCGCGCACGAGCCGTTCGAGCGCCTGCGCATGTGGCAAGTGCTGCACGCGCTGCTGGAGGTGGCGTGGGTGCGCTACGTGCGCCCGCGCGCCGAGGAGCGGCCCTCGCTCGCCGACGCCTTCGACCGCGTGCTGCGCGAGGACCTGCTGCCGCACGCCGGCCGCCTCGTCGGTGAGCGCGCCGCCGCTAAGTCACAAACCGTTACCTTCAGAAATACACACGAAATAGAAGCAACAATAGTTATCACGGGTTTATAATAACCAAAATACAGAGTGTACCATTATAAGTATCGGCTTACGGAGCTGAGGGTATCGATTGATGTACCTGCAATGCCTCCGACCGGGAAGTCCTACTGTTTGAGCCTCCAGATGGCAGGATTTACGATACCAGCTACACGCCTAGGTCTAATTCAGCCGCTGACTGGAGAAGAATTCTAGCTGCCTCCTGCTCTGATCAGCAGTTTTTCGTGGTTTCTCCGACCGATACCAAGCGAATGCCGGAGCAATTATCTACAAAAAAGGCCACGTATCGCGCGCGATATTTCCTTCCTCCTCTTTCTCCTCACTTCACTTCTTACATACAAACACTTTCCCTTTCCCACTGTACTACTACTCATGTAGGAAGACCGGTCGGGAATTTAGAGCTTGTCACGGCTGAGGTGGTGCCCTGCTTGTGTGAGATACCTGGTTGGGAAAACCCTGCTAGATGACATGTAGGTTGGCGCAGGATTTTACCATTCAGCGGGGGCCAGCTACACCTGCACTATACTCACGGAACCAATTACCTTATCAGTTCACGCGCCCAGAACCACTAATCAATCCATCATTTACGTTTGTTCAGTCGAGAAACAAAATTGCGCGTAACTAAGTTCGATTTTACCACCTAATGTTTTGTTTAATGCAACCCGCTGTGCATTTATGTAATAAGGGATTGCGTCGCAGCGGTAAGAAAAGGGGCTGGTCAGGTCTCGAGCAGTCGGGGCCGCCCGAGGCTGGGCGTGGTGGAACAAGGCAGAGCGGGGCGAAAATATGGAAAGGCAAGGTGGAGGTAGTCGGAGAGAGTGAGGAGTGGACGTGGCGGGACGGGGAGAAGCGGTGCGGGATGATGCAGGATGAGAAGTGAGGCGGGAAGCGGGAAAGAGCAGCGGGTCGGGGCGACGTTAAGCCGCGCGGAACGATGCAGAGCTCAAGGAGGCGATGCGGAACGGATGGGTGAGAAATGAGAGGTGTGACGGGTCGAGCTTATAAATAAAATTACTTCCAATTTACACTACAGACAGAATAAATTATTTATAAGTGCAATAAATAACTCGTATATGCTCGCATAGGGTGTCTCACCATAACTGTTAAAACTTTATAGGGCATGTACAAGGCATGCAGCATAAATTTTACAGCATCTAGGGCAATCTCCTCGCATATAATCTCATAATTTCATATAACGAAGTTACACATGTGATATTTGTCCTTGATTTGTGGGCAACTATTACTCACTGATGTATGGTGGGTCCCGGTTTGACACAGTCAAATGGTTTTTGTTTTCCTGCAAAACATACAGGGCCTTAAAGGGAGAAATGTCTCTAGTTTAACTTTGTTATTGAAGTTTCCTACCAAATGATTGTTGGTAAAAAATGATGAATTTTCGACCTCTCTTCAAGCCCTAGAAGTTTTCAATATTAATTCTGAGATTCCTTTAGACATATATATAGTTACTTCCCCTAATAATATTTTTAATATAGTCTGAAAACATTTTCAAACTTCAAAATTAGTCTTTTCTTTTTCTTTTTCACCCATAAAATAAGAGCAATACGAGTGCGTACGGTATAAAACATCAGAGCAGTGATTTACAAAAAAATATCAAATTCTTTATCGAATTTAACTATCACCACCTCTTTAGTGCCCAATCATAAACTGCGATTCATCTATCTTAGGAGACGGTATGTATCGAACCCTGTGTCGATGTGCAATAAAGCGCGGTTTTCCATTGTCTCATTCAAACCATTGTTAACTGAAGGAAACCCCAAAAATATTTGCTCATGCCACAGAGAAAGAAATAAACAAGATTAATCGACAAGCTACTCCAGATAACAGAGATGAAAGCAGATAATATGTTTGGAAACAGTTTGAAAATGTTTGTAAGGACCGCAATTATGTATTGGTAAAAGATACACCAATTCAAGAAATTGTTAACATTTTGAAGGAAACGAAATGTATATATTTTGTGTTTTCGATACGATCATTTTATAATTGTTCATATTTTCACTGTATTAATCCTTACGTCTAGAGTATAATCAATCTGGTTATACGTAAGTACATACGTAAAACCTAACTTCCTTGATTGGTTTTCGTTTACGGTCTTGTCTAAGTAACCAGAGAATGAAGGTTGATGTATGTACTAACGGAAATTAATGAAAATGCGTAAACATTGCAGATTAACTTGTAAGGAGTATTAATAAACCGGCATCTTAAATTCAAATTACATTGGTAAAATATTCCTATTAAATTTCACTCATGCTTCGGAAATTCACAAATAAAGTTTCTTCGTTGCTTCGCGACTCCAGATTTATCGAGTCATTGCTTTGGAGTACTTTTGAATATGTCGATAAATCCCTGACTCGCGAAGCAAGGAGGGGATTTATCTAAAAAGTTTTAAAACACGAATGGCATTTAATAGAACTATTCGACGAATGAAATTGCGTCCAAAAAGCGCCAAGTATTGAAAATAATTAAAAACATGTTAAAATCAAACAGGTGGTTATAGTAAGTACGCTGTTTATAGCACATCGATACACAACGCCTTTTAAGATAGATGAGTCGCAGCTTATTATTGGCGAGGAGGGAAGAGCGGTAAGAAAAATCGGCTAGAAAAAGCGACAGATTTTTTTATATACCGCTGTGATTTGTGCATTTTATATGCATAGTTAATAGTTTTAATTTCACGCGTGCAATAGCCAATGAGAAGAACCTTGAAAAGAGACAACAGCCACCGGGTGCCAAGTAGAGTGCTGACTCTCGTTGCAGGCAGAGCTTTGACGACGCAGCGCGACCTTCTGCCGCTGCGCGCGGTGCACGCGCTGTACCGCAGCGTGGGCGAGCCGCACTCGCTGCGCCAGCTGCTGGCGCGGGTGGTGGGGCGCGGGGCGTTCGGCGCGGTGATCGGCGCGCGGGACGACGGCACCAACGCCGCCGGCCCCGGCCCCGGCCCCGGGCCCGGCCCGGGCCCTGCCGCGCAGGACGACGGGCTGCCGCCGCCGCCACCGCCGCCGTCCCCGCCGCCGCCGCCCCCGCCCCCGTACGCGCCAGCCGCGCCGCTCTACGCGCTGCGCCTCTCCGACTTCCCGCACCACGTGGTGTTCGGGCGCAACGCCGTGGCGGCCGGCGCCGACATGCTCTACCTGCCCGGCGCCGCGTCGCTGTTCGACGACCAGGCCTCGGCGCACGTCCCGCCGCGCGGACGGCCCTCGCAGGTCAGCCCGGCTTCGAGTCCCGACCGTGGCAGGGTTTTCGAAACTAGCTAAGTAGCTAGGTTGAACTCAGCCTCTGTCCGGAGGAGAATTCTAGCGGCCGGCTGCTCTAATCCGTTCAACACCAGGCGAATGCCGGATTTATATCGTGACAAACGGACCATGAACCGCGCGCGATCTTTCCTTCTCATTCCTTGTCCTATTCTCACCTCTTACACATGCACTTAAATCCACTACACTACCACACATGCCGGGTTGTGAGCTTAGAGCTTTCCTCGGGTGGGACGGGTCCTCGCTGATGCGAGATACCTGGTTGGAGAAAAGCCCAGCTAGCCGACATATCGGTCACCGCCGAATCTCGCCATCAAGCGAGGCAAGATCACCGCCATCTCCCACAATGAAAGCATGCACTAGACTTGTGGACCTAATGTCAGCAATTGACGCGCTCGGAAACACTAATCAATTCATCAACTGGCCACTTTTAGCCCAAAAGAAAATAGCGCAGTGAACGCATAGGCGTCCGTGGCCGGAGTCGGTATCTACTTGGCTGTCCGGGAGACGCTCCGTCCTAAGCACAGATGCCAACGTTTCGTCCATTACGCGGGGCGAAATTCGGTGTGCGCCTAGCCTGTAATGCGCATTTCACCTCGAGGAAGGTCACGGCGTCTCGTTTCAGCATTACTCTTTTTTGTTAATTTCTTGTTTTAAAGAAATATATAATAAGAAATAATATTAGAACAATAAACAATTTCCATTTCTCTACAGCAAACAAATATGTTCAATAACATTTTTTTAATTCACACTTAGAAATTTTATTATTAGATACGTTTATAACATGATATGTTTAAATACAGAAAGGATAATTTTACACATTTGCCAGATACTCACTTCATATGTTTACATTACGGCCTAATCAGTGCATTTTCCTAACAACGCAAAACTAACAATAACATAATTTCCTGGGTCCCCGATATTGTATCATACCTTTTCAGCCAATGAAGCAAGATAGAAACTTGGCTGTTGATGTTGTTGTTTTTATTGTTGTTGTTTACACATTATTACTTACGGTTAAATGATATGATGGCCAAAATCATGCGTCGCGATATTCGATTACGCAGTTTGAGAGATTTTAAGGATATCATGAAAATTGAATTTTAAAAGTCTGTAATAACGAATAGGCTTTCCTAAATTGATTTCGTTTGGTTTTCTGTGTCGGGTCTTAACAAGATAATTGCAATAATATTAGAATAATTCTTGCATTACGGTCTCGATACATTTTATAGATTGTAATTGTAAAGAATCGCAAAGCAATTTGCAAATAAGCTACTTTAAGTAAAATCTTTTTGACAAGTACTGGAGATCTGACATAGTAGACACTACATAAAGATGGATACAGACGTTTTTGTATTTAGCCTTTATCTGTCCAGTTGGGAGCAATTGGCACTTAGATACCCTGGTTCCTGGTCGGCCACCCTGCAAGGACCCCGCGATGTCTCGAATTCGCCTTCGTGACTTCGCGTAGTAAATGAATTCGGTTCACGACTCCGCGGCGGACGGCGTGACGGTTTCTCGAGTCGTGGCAGACCTTTCAGTAGAACCATTCCAGCATTCGCGTGGATGACCGAGGGAAACCACAAAACCCCTGGTCAGGATGGCCGGCTCCGAGTTAGAACCCGGGCGAATGCGAAATCAGCGCGCTACGTCCTGTGTCACTTCGCTCGGCAGATATACACTACACGTAACTAAACGGAACTGTTAACTCTTCAAAAACTCCTACAGTCTTCTGGGAAATAGGCTAATGTAATCTTCGATACACGTATCCTTGGTTTCCGATGTGCCCGAACCACAGTAACAAATATCAAAGGAACTAAATTTATTTCCTCCATGAGACGTGACTGGCAATTGCAAATCGCTCTAAATTTCATCTGGTGTCCCCTTCAGGGTCTCGCTAAAACCCCGCGATCCCCTAATGGACCACGGAACCCATTTTGAGAACTTATCACAAGCCATTATTCCTGACAATAAGGGAAAATGTGAAATGAAAAATTTAATAACTAACCACTATTCATTGTAATGGATTACTTATATGGAAGTTTGAATTCGTACCGTCATATTTGATTTTAGTATTAAAATATTTACACTTTGTCTGTGTTCATTAACAACTGAAAAGCTCCAAATCCTGTTGTCAAATAAATATCTGGAATATTGGCGAATAGGCTGGTTCAGTACATCGTATTTAAACGAATTTCCATGCCTAGTGCGCAATCGCAGAAACAAAATTTGCTACATTAAAGAGGATCTGTGATGTAGTAACGAGAAGAAGTGTGATGTAATGCAGCCTGCTATGTCACGATTTCCATAGCGAATTGCGGCTGAAATTGCTAGAATCGTTATTGTTGGCCTTATTAACTGAAAGTGCCATGGTTCTCTAATCCCTCAAAAGGAACCGCGTCTGCTAGAAAGCAAACAAGTTGCATAACTTCGATGCATTCTTTTTTATTGGTGTATTTTAGAAAGGGCACAAAACATATTGAGTTATCATTTAACTTGTGCACTTCCGAGAATAAACAATAGGAAATCTGAGATGGCGGTATCTTCTCTCAGACATTTCCGTAATGGTCCTTAATTCGTCGTTTATATGGCGCATAGATATAATGTCTTATTTTTAAAATCCCCAAAGCACCTGAATCAAGTCCAGCAATAACGGCAATAATTAATTTTCAAACCGAGCCCCGTCGAAAACATTTGAAAAAATGTATTTTCATTGAATTTAGTAAAAAAGAGCCGACTGCGATATAAATTTAATCCCACTGAAATCGTTTGGGGCCGCAATATGCAATATTGGATTTTATGTTATAAAAGTACACTGTGTATTGTACAGAATCACTCGTGAGATGAAGACTAATCCAACACTTTATTCGCAAAATTTTAAATCGTTTGTACTGTAGACTGAAGTAAATAATTCTATATTCATACACCCGATAAATATTACTTTCCCGCTCTGCACAATCTGGTTATGAATAAAACACTAGCAGAAATACATTGATTGTCCAGAAGTCTTCTCTTGAATTTTCGCATAGAATCACAGCGGTCTTAATGTTTCAACATGAACTTTTCTCACTTCTATGTTAAAAACGCTATACAGGAATATTAATCCATATTTAACACTCCAAGATTGGCACTGTTGTTGATCGGTCTTTGCGATTCTTTTCATACTAATAGTTTCGTTACAGTATAACAACAAACTTTCCAAACTTGATGTCATTTCCAAAATTGGAGAATCAATAACTGAAAAACTAGAATAAAGGTAAAATACTAAATCGATTATTCCTATCTTAACCACATTTCACAAGCGCGTTATTTTCTTTCCAATCCTACGCTCCGCGTAACTACTCTGTAATATTCGTACTGTCAAAGAAAAAAGAAATACTGCTTGCCATTAAATGAATGAAATGAATAAAATTTAAAAAATCGTGGAAAATAAATGTGATTACTTTAAATACAATCAGTAACAATTATCTTAATAAGAGTTTGAACATTAAGTACAAACTTTTTAAGCACATCATTTCCTATTTAAAATCGAGCACCGACGCCCATTAGAAATAGAACACTTGACACTTATTTCGATAATTTCGATGTATTGAGACTTTTCTGTTTGTAAATATCGATATTAAATATCGTAGGTACTCCAGTATTGCAACATCGCTTTTTTATTCACTGGCATTGGCTTTTTAGCTGAGCGTAAGTTATTCAATTAACAGTGAAATCGATCTTCTGCGTACGCAGAGTTCAACTTTCGCAACAAATTTGAGCATCGGCGCATACGTAGAAGATCTAGATTTCTGTCGATTGCTGTTCGCTACGGTTCTGTGCTTTAAAGCATAATGAAAATACATGGTTAGTCCAGCGCACCGATTCATGTTCGTTCAGCGCAGCATCAAATACGGTACGAACCACGCGACCAGAACACGGGCACTTCGTTTGAAAAGCCAGACGATACCTTGGTTGCCATGTTGCATGGAGAGCAAGAAGTGATGTGAAACATTTTGAAAGGGGCACAAAGTGACAATTTTCAACGGGTACGAACCGAAAATAACTCAATGAAGTTGTTGTTGAAATAAAAGATGCAAAATTTTTAAATGCTTCATAGATGTGTTTTAATAACAAATATGATAATTTTGATATGTGTTTGCATTTAAAATTTTCGCTAATAGCTCATTGCCCGAGGCCTGATAGAGTGTGCGATTGCTCACTTATGTAATTTCACCATGCTTAGAAGTCCCTGTTATAATACTGGTCGATACTGATCAATCTGCACAATCTGCAACTGAGAGAGTACGTTTCCGCGGCTGGAGTGAGTAACTACTTGGCTGTCAGGAAGATGCCGCGTCCTAGTAATAGGTGCCAACGTTTCGGGCGCCATTCTGCGACCTTCCTCAGGCATTTCTTTCTAAAGAATTTCGCCCTGATGAAGGTCACAGACTGGCGCCCGAAACGTTGGCCCCCGGGCCTAGGACGCGGAGGCCCCCGTGGACAGCCAAATAGCTACCAACCTCCAACTGGTCAAAGTAACGCGGTGCCCACGCCGCGTATGTGTGATCGCTTCGTGGTGCACCGACGTATGTGAGCGTGGGGGCGTGGGGGCACAGGCGGCGGCGGCGGCGGTGGCGCGTCCGTGGGCGCCGCGGGCGCCGGGCGACGTGGCCGACGCCCTGGCCGTGCAGCTGAGCGCGCTGGCGGCGCTGGGCGTCGCGGGCGTCGTGGACTGCGTCCTCGCCACGTGCCCGGCCGCCAAGGCCGACGGCTTCCTCGTCAACGCCGACTACGAGGTACCTTTCGCAGCGTCTCGCCCCGCAACCCCGTCAGACAGCATTCAGAGGTTGAACAATTGCGAGAATATTAACATTGCTTTGGAATAGATTGGTTATTCCCGTCACACGTTATACCACACCGTCTGAACTCTCCTACTGAACATAAAATCTTCGAATAAAATAAATAAATCTTCGAATAAAATCGAGGAATGCGATACTACGTGTCTATGAATACTCTCACCTCTACTAGTATGAGCCGCTCTCTTATGTCATTTTCTTGCACTATTTTTCCAAAACTGGAATGAAATAAAAGAGGCTTACGATTTCGAGACATCAGAAACTCAAGGAAGACGTAAATCTATCCATTTCATTCTATAGCAGTTCTCTGAAACCTTATATCACATTAACAATAACATGCATATGCTCTAATCGTTTACCACTGACCTAATCACTAATCACTATAACTCTGGAGTTAGCTGCAACCTTGCGAATCAAGCTGTCATTGACTGCAGTGAAATTGTTATCACATAAAATGGCTAATGCAATGAGTGCTTACAGTTCAATTTTTAGTTTTTTCATTGGGATACAGAATCATAATTTCAACAGATAACAGATAATCTCAAGGCATACAAATTAACTATTATTAAGAGTAACGATTGCGAACTATTAATTGTCAAGATATAGAAGCTTGTAACTTTGTAACTTTTCACACTTGAGTACCGTGCTTAGACAAAGCGGGGACATCCACGCTGAAAATATGTTGGTGAGGGTTTCTCTTCGAAATTCAATACCAAAGTAAGAATCTAATCTAGAGGTATGAAAATTTTACCAGAATTAACTTTAATATAACCAATATCGGATGGAACCTCTGGGTTTCGGATATTCATTTTGGGATCCAAAATCTATAATACGAACCGTTGTTGTATCTAATAACAATTATGAAGTAATTACTGATTTCAAATGTATAATAAATTCTAATGCATCATATGTTTTTCTGAAACACTGTAGATTGGTTACAGAGTTTGTTTTCTTGAAAATAAACCTATAAGAGACGCAAGTACCTTCTTTTCCTTTTAGTTTTATCGGCATCTTCACGTGACAGCGTTTATTTCATGTGATGTGCTTCCGACTCTTATCTTACCAAAGGCTGTAGTCCATTCTTCTTTATCGTATGACTTTTATGACACACATGTGGCACATTTTTCAACGCTTCCTTCGTGTTTTTTTTCTGAAGATGACTTGAGTAGAAATATATTGGCTCACCACGAGATCGACTATCTTCTCCCGATGACTTCGTTAATTATTTTATTTGTTTTGTCGTGAATTTATTCAACTATATAATAAGTAATTTTAATGCCAATCCATATTTTTATATTTGCTCCTTCAATCTACATTTGACAACCCACGTTTTTTTAATGGCTATTCCACTCGTGCAATTAAAACCAATAGTGTTTAACTATACATATAATAAACCCCAATCAAGGCGGTGTATCTTAGAAACTGTATCGCTTTTTCTATCCATTTTTTTACCTCTCCTACCTACTGGGCAATAATCAGCTCCGACTCTTGTATCTTAGAAGGCGGTATGTATCAAGCGCTGTATGCAATAAACCGCGTATCTATAATATAACTTCGTCGATTTTCACATCGCTTTCGGTTGTTTTCAAAAGTAATAACATGGTGTGATTTGGTGACGCGTATGACGACCAAATCAATTAAATAATTCTTGAAGCATCAGAAAACACGGTGAAGAATAGGAAGTATTTTTGGCATGAATATTTAGATGCGGTTTTCAAACAAGTCCTTCATATTTTTAAAGTCAAAAGTGCAATTCGTCACGTCTCCATGCCATTCTCTTTCGTTAGAAACCTCATTTATAAAGATTGGTTGCGAGTGAGAGTCGCAAAATGTATGTATACTACTGAAATAATAAAGGAGACGATGCTACTACATCATTACTGAAGCTCTATCTAAAAATCAATGAGCAATACCATCGTTAATCATAAATAAATTAAGACAGACACATTCATTATCGCACACATGTTTAAGAATCCAACACGATTGTGAAAGAAAATAAAGAAGTTGCTTCTACATTTAATTTTAAGAAGTGCGTATTTAGTAAATGAATTTTCTACTGAAAGTATATGTTTGTTACTTTATATTTTAATGTTTGCTTCATAAAAAGTTTGTTACTTTAAAGCAAAATAAACATACATTTCGTGTCATCGTCTGTATATTCATTTCTTTATCTTTACTTTGATTACGTATCGACCGCACGGCTTAAACTTGCCCATCTTCTACATTAGCAGAAGGCCATGGTAGAACTAGTGAAATATGAAAAGTAATTGAATAAATTACATTAATATAATATTCATATTTGGCACATTTTGAAACTCTGTTGGACGTAATTTCATTCGTGGAATAGTCCTTTTAAATAACACACGTGCAATGGAAATTCTCAGATAAATTCCAAAGCACTCGTGGTACGATTATCGTATTACCTATGATAAGACTACAAGCAAAAATGTACAACCCAAGCATTCGTTCACGATTATACGAAGGAAGAAAACTTGATAAAGTTTGTTAAGGTTGGCGTGATGCAAATTTAAATGTTAAAGTTAGATAAATGCTTTGAAATCTCAAAACTTTGGTCAAGTTATGATTTTATGATTTACTTGAAAATTATATTTATGATTTTCAAATACAACTCAAAATTAAAAACAATCGAAAATTTACAATGAAAGTCCAATAGCGTCATATAAAAATTACATAAATATTTAATGTAGTGTGCGAGAGAACAGTGAAACTTGGGGTTTGTGGATTTAGTTTATTAATCTGATAGAAAAGTTTGTCATTTTGAGTAGAAACGTTGTTTCTGTTCGGGCCATACTGCGCCTGTAAACCCGAGTATATAGCAAAAGTGCGCGATGCACTTTGGCTTTTAGTACTAAAGAGAAAATGGCCGACACCAATCCGGGGTCACAAAACAAAGAGCTTCGATTTCAAGGGTCGTGGGTTTAATGCCTACCTAACTCGCACAGAGATATTCATGTTGTTAATAAATCTTTTATAGCGATTTGGTGGATTGGTGACTTGTATAAGTCATTCAAATAGTATAAATAAAGGAAGATTTATTTAGTTGTATTTACCGATATTTTAAATTCATTTTCACAATATGAACAGCTTTTGATGGCTTAGCAAATTTACAAATCTGATGACTTAACTTTTAGAAGCTGCGAATCTAATAAATGTGAATAAAAATTTTGGTAATGACACATTTCATTTACACTATACATTCATAATCATCCTCTCTTCACTCATAATTCACCACTGCGGGAGCTACTATTAGCTACAGCATAGATACAACCCTTAGAAAACTGTTTTCCTCCGAATTAATGAGCTCCAGGAACACGAGAATATGAATAATATGCTGGGGCGTGAACGCCATGGGGGTCTCTGGGTCTCTTGGTTCCCAGTTAGTCATCAACGCAAAACAACTTTTGAGAAAATCATTGCTTTATTTCTTTAATTTGTTTTGTGAAATACTATTAATCTTTCATTAATTATTTTCATATATATTACTAATTTTCAATAGGCGAAGAAACTTAAAGGAAACTATGCAGCCTCCGGCCATCTGAGAGGTGCTTAGGGTCTCGTTAGATACCCAGGAGCTCGGGGAAAATCCAAAAACTCTAAAACAGTTTCAATTTTCACTGAAAAATGCAAAACTTTATTGTTATTCCGTCAAACTTCATTTTATGTATATCGGATGAATTTTCATTCTCAATGCGTTACTGTTTACGACAAATCTGACTGTCTGATGTCTGAAATCTGACAAGGCTCCAAAGAAGTGACCGTCCATCAGTAAATATTTGCTATTGCATTATTCATGAAGACTGCTTTTGTTTTAATATTCAATTTATTGAGGTATTATATGAGTGTATTCTATTTATTGCTTTCGAGCAGTGCGCATGCAATATTTTTTTGTTCAACAGCATTTTTGCTGCTCAATGTCTCTAGTTTATACTACTGCTTCATCATGAAGGAGATTTCATCTACGTGCCGATACACATTGGGGGGGGGGCAAAATTCATTATTATTACTTTCCCGTATACGTACGTATATATGGAGTAATATACGTAGAATAGGGAAAGTTAAGTAATGTTGCGGAAAATCGATTTCGATATTTCAACGGAAATATACTGGTTTTGACTGATTCCGAAAAAGTATTGTTTTTTATGTCCGTCCATCTGGTGTATGTGAACAACACTAGCGCCTAAACGACGTGTAGGATTTTTTTCAAAACTGAAGGAACCCCTGTCAATCTTACAAAGGTGGCATAGGTCCAATTTTCACGGTTTTCTCTGAATTTTCAAATACTGCAAAAGTGTGCTTCTTGTTCAACCCCTTCCTACAAACACAAAATTGAAGATACAGAGTTTTCCTTCAAATGAAATTTGTTCTTCATAGTGAGTTCTTTCATTAAGACAATGTACTTTTTTTAAATTAGAAGTTTTCGCGCAATATTGCGAGCAATATGCGCAATGTTAAAAATTTACAAAATCAAGATTTTTTCAAAAACGGCTCGAAAAGTATTCTTTAAACTCTTCGTAATGATAGCGCTAAATGCACTCTATAAGATGATATTAACTCCATATTACTTTACTCTTTTGTTTTTAAAACATTACACAAATGTAAGCCGTTAATATGCATGCACATTTCCAGCAATTGTATTTGTGAGTTAATATGCACATTTCCAGCAACACTATCGTATTTGTAAGTTAGAGTGCTTCAAATGCTTCTAATAAATGTTTTCGAACACTCAAAAGTTTTCTGTGAAAAAGAGCTTCAAATGTCGAATTTACAGTAGTGCTTATGCGACATTTTCTTAAAAATGGCTGCACATTTTTCAAAGAAAACTACCATTTAGGACGAGATTTCACTCTTCGTTAATATTCTTAAAATAATATTTTCGTTCTACTATTAGGAAACTGAAAAATTAAGAATTTTTTTTTAAAATGTACTTTGGGTGGCGATAGATGGCACCTGGCACGCGTATGTGGCAAGTTCGTATAGCTAGCCGAGACTAAAGGAAATAGAAAACTAATACGGGAAAATATGTGCTATTCTGTAGGATCACTAGTTTTTCATCATACTGCTTTAGTGCTTCTCGGCAAGCGGTTGTGAAGCAAAATGATATACATATCATAATAACGAATACCTTAAAGGGGAACATCCGTCGGGTTCTCATTGCAAAACAGGCAATTAAATTTTTGCATGCAATAGCATATTTTTAATTTATTGCAGAGATCTACTCTATACACCATAAGTCTTCTAGGAGAGCACATTTATAAAAGATGTTCTCCTTCAAAACATCCTATACAGGGCAATTAAAATTCGTATTGGAAATCGATATGTCATGCGAGAAAATTCAGTATGCTATAAATTTACCATCACTTTTAGAAGAAATAATTCAACAGCATTCATTATAAACATAAAAAATGATCACAGGTTTCAAGAAAATTGTGTAGTTAATTTTTTTAATATTTTTACATTTCCTTTTTGCTAGTTCACACATTTATTGAAAAGAGTCAAATACAAAATCACTTTACTATACCTTCAAACAGTGTTCTTAACACTTCAATGACATGAATAGGTATTCTTGATGCCAATTCAACTTTTTAAAGTTGAATAAAAAGGAATTTAAGGTGTAAATATTCCAACATTGAAAAATATACTTTTACCCAACTATAACTAATTTAATGTTTTTAGTATTACTACTGTTAAATAATTGAATAACTGTTTTCTGCATTATGTTCGAAATTCATATATATTTACTTCCTAATATAACGCTTCTATAATATTCATTTCGTATTTGTGCATTCATTTCAACAGTATAAATACAGATTTGATCATGTTGCCGTTCTATTACACTTACTGAAACCGCTGGGTAAAATGTGTGATAATAGTTGTACGTTAAAAGTAACAATAAATGAGTAACTCTTCGGTTTACTCTTACAAGTTACCTAAATTAGCGCCCCCACCCACAAAACTCAACATCCAATAAAAAACTAGTGCTGCTAAAACAGCACGTACTTTCTTGCCCATACATTCACGCAAAATTTCGCGGAAAGTACTCAATTTTTCGAAAAGTTGTGCATGACCTTATTTCAAATTCTATTAAAGAAACAAATTCCATTAAGGGAAAAATATCTATTTTAATAATTGTAGTTGCTGTAAAACTTCGAGAAAAAGTTTGAACTGTTTCAATTTTCGAAAAAACATGGTTTCCAACTAACATGAAACCTGCACCGTTCTCTGAAACGTCCTTCACTATCTAACAACAACATATTTTAAAAAACGATGGAGCCATTTTTTTGAAAATTTGAAAAATGACCCATGTGATCGATATAAAGTACCCCCCCCCCCCACACACACACACACACAATCAAATTATCGGTTTCAAAATCAAGTGGCCGTGACATCTGCGAGATGGATTGAAGAATATCGTTTTTGGAGAAAATCCACTGAACGGTTTATTCGCTAGCGTTTTTCACAGACGGACAGATGAACGGACGAACAGATAGACGTTTTGCAGTCTTTCGATTTTTCGGTGTCAAGGACCCACAAAACATGCATTCTAACTACACCACGCATTAGAGGATTAGTACTGAGGATTAGCACTTAATTTAGTACCTGAATTCATCCATTTTTTGGTACTAGGGTTCTGTAATGAGAGTTTTTCTGCCAAAAAATCGCGGTTTTTCGCGTAGCATTACAAAACTTTCTGGCTACTCCGTAGATAGAAAATAATAAATGTCATTCTACCTAACTTGCTTTAATGAAATTATTAAAAAATTCTAATTATAAAATACTGATTAATCATCCTAGAGAGAATTTTTCATTACATTCCTAAGGATGTAATTTAAATTCTTGAATGTTTTACATGAAATTTTAAATAGGATAATACGTCAATCATTTAGATAATAGGTTTTATATCACTTTTTTACTTTCTCAAATATACATATTATTAACATACAAAATGATCACAGGTCGCAAGAAAATTGTGGAGTTAATTTTTTTTTAATATTTCTACATTTTCTTTTACTTTTACAATATTACTACGTAATATTGGCAAAGTTATGAAATGGGCTAAAGTGACACAATTTCGACAGAAAATCTCGTTTTGTGACTCCCTCATACCGTAAAACAAGAATTTTTTCTTGCTCCTATATGCAGAAAATTACTTTGTCTACTACGTAACGTAGTCAGAATCCACATTAGCATTGCGGTTATTTTGACGAGATCAAATATATTACGATGGCATCCATTAAAGATCAAATTTAATTTATTTATTTAACAGGTATAACATTGTTTTACAACAACTTCCTGTAGTTTATAAATCTCTTACAACTACTTTGTTTAATTTTCCTCTTCCAAGTGTCCCTACCTCCCTTCCAAGTGTCTTTTATCTTGTGTTAAACTTTTCTTTAAATGTGTAAACTCTTGTGAGTTTGTGCAAGTTATGAAACGATTTTTTTGTTCTTTCTATTAAAATATTAGATATTGCCTAAACTTTCATTTAATACATTAATTTTTAATTAACAATAAGGTAAATCAGCATTTTGTAATTAGCTACATCGCTCTTCAAAAATTATTCCATGAATCTCTGAGAGTCACAGTAGCAGATATATGAAATGTGAAACATGAAGCAAACTGAATAATTTGGTATGCCACCTCGTTTTCTTGTTACCTTAGATATTAATTCGTCAAATAATATGTACAATTTTTTTTGAAAAAACTAATAGTTTTCGCGTAATTTTTGCTTCAACTATTGGAAATTTTTTTTTCTCAAAGAGGGCTCTAATTTTTTCTTTCATTTTTTTTCATGGAACAGAACTCAAATTCTATTCGAGCACACTTAATAAATGGGGCAGAACTCTTACGAAGAACCCCCTGAATTTTCAAAAATTGAAAAAGTCAGGAATAATGCGGAAAAGTATTGAAGCACCACATGTTCCACTCTACAAATAGAGAAGGTAAAAATTGATAAAATGTGGGTAAATGTCTTTTAGACGCCGATAGGTAGCAGTTGGGAAGAGGATGGGGCAAAACCAGAAAGTGGCCATGACGAAAGGGATTAGGAAACTAATACAAGAAAGTCTGTACTATTTTGTATCACCACTAGTAAAGTATTATTTATATTGTTGTTTAAAGGTATTTTTTGGAATAAATTGATTTACTTTATGTATATGTATTAGAAGCTGTGAAATAAAATAATGAGGTCCAGGTGGTCTTCCATTCGTCAGACATTTTTTTCTATATTTGAACTCTAGAGTTAAATTATCATGTACTTTGAGAGGGAAGCAGTAATTTGAATCGGAGAGACTTTCTGAACTACAGTCATTTCGATTAACGTTTATTGCAGACAATTTATGGACGAACCTCAACTGCTTTAACAAGCGCTAAAATCCTAATTTGACTATTGCGGCATTTTCTGAACCAAATTAAGCCATGGTCAAGTCAAGCTCAAGGGTAGTAGTAAAACGTACTTGAATGTTTTAACTTACTGGTTAAATGCGAAACTTCCCTCTTTTTTGCAGGGAAGATGTTATTACACGTACATGTGTATGCATGTGTAAAAGTGTATTAGCTTTTATTTCAGATGTTGGATACATCATTTTGCATCTGATTTAATGGAACAATCATTTACCGATATTATTTTTCACGTTTCATCCATAGTTTCCACAGAGATATGAAGCTTTTCTATATCAAGGTTGTAAATTTGCAAGTTTATATCATTAATGATATCACTATTATTCAAACGTATTTGTTTTCCAAAATTTGCCCTGCAATATTTTGAATTCTGCGTGGAAACGTGGAACATCAAAAGGTGCATCAAAAGAATAAGTTATTTATGTCTTTTTTAATAGCCTACAGCCAAAAATGTCCCCTTTTGACTTCCTCCTCTTGTCCTATTTGCAGGGTTCAGGAGTGTAATTTAACACTGCAACAGCAGCACTACATGAAGTTTTTTTTGTATCGTTACTCTGACTTTGCCGAAGTAAGCGTCCGCCTTAATTGACCTTTTGCTTTGTCACAGATTCGATAACTGTTATTGCACTTTCGAAACCAACAAGGTGGCATATTTTCATGTTCTATGGAAGGAGAACAGCTTCATAAAAATCTTTGTGAGAGGGATGCCAGGTTAATTTGCAAGATGTCAATTAAACAACACGTTTTCTGGTCACTTGCGACAGTTGAAAAGCTTACCTCCGAAGTCTTTTCTACATCAATCTGTTCTGAAAATGTTTCTCCACATGTTACCAGAAATTGTGTTCAAAAACTACGTTTCTCCCTTGTTAAATGGCACCCGCAAACCGTCAAATTATATCTTGAACAATAAGGCTGAATGTTAATATATATATATATATATATATATATATATATATATATATATATATATATATATATATATTGTGACATACCTGGTGGTGCCGGGTATTTTCACTGCAATACAACACTAAGAGAGGGTATCTTTTACGTGAATGGGTCCCTGGATAAGTTGGTGCAACGTTGGGGTGGTTAATCATAAATTGAAATACAATTATAAACAAGATTTATTTTAAATCAAATTTGTCATTTACATAATCAGACAACGTTCTTACACTCTGCCTTGGTACCAAGATTAAGAGTGAAATGCATTTCTCGTACCTTCGGGGCCCCGATCGGATACCTATGATGTTAGTAGAGCCGCTCGTGCCGACGGGGTTGTCGACCTCTGCTACTGCTGCGGGCCGTCAGCAGCGGATGGCGTGGTAATCGACCACGGCTGATGCTCCAGCAATTCTTCCCCAACTAGGATCTTGATACCTCGGCTTCGCACCTTCCTCGAATCACTGTCCGTCAGTGGGTTTAATTACACAACCCGCGCCTACTCTGTATACTGGTCACAGTTCTGTACCGCGCAATTTCAAGAATGTTTCCACCGCGCCAACTAATAAGAACAACATCGATTATTCTACCAACACTAATCTTTCACTATACTGATACTTCTATTGTTCTATTTACACGTCAATTACTTTGCGGTTCCTAATAGCACATAAAATACGTCGCAATGTTATATGCGTCCATACACCGGCGGAGAACTCTCGCCGCACGTCCGCACTCGTCGCCGCTCTCCTAACGTCTCTCTGGTCAGCGCTCTGCCAACGGCTCTCGTCCGCGATTCTCGTAACGAACTTTTGCACGTGCGCGGTGCCCAGTTCCAACCGACATTCACACGCTAGCCTCCCGGCGGCGGGCACCGTCGGCGGTGGCAGCGGTTGCCCGCCAGCCCCGGCGCGCCGCGCTCAGCGCGCGCACCGCGCAGTTCAAAATAGCAATTGGTTTCTTACACTAATGATTTAATTAGTGTAATGAAACACATATTCTGGGTTTCAATATATATATATATATATATATATATATATATATATATATATATATATTCATTTTCTAAAAAATTGTGTTTTATGATGACACGTCACTTTGGAAATACGTTCTGTAATTACGGTTAGTAAAGATGCTGTTGTTCATAATCTACGTGAGGAAGAGAAGCATAAAGATGTATTCATAAATTATTGTTTTATTGTCTTCGGTTACAAAAAGTATATGATCCGTGCACGGAATAGTATAGCTCTTCCGCGGAGTGACTCACGATACAGTTCATCTCTTCCACAATATTCCGTAACAAAACGGTTTATAACCTTTCACTCCTTCTTTATGTAGAGGCAGATGAGATGGTTTCTAGTTTTTTACTTCACGCCCCATCATAAAATTAATCCATAAATATCACTACCCTTTTTCATAACTACAAATTGCAAAAATATATTCACAAGTTTATTTTACTTAATTTAAACAACGAGCAAATCGCTTTACGACACTAAAAATCATAATATAATAATAATAATAATAATAATAATAATAATAATAATAATAATAATAATAATAATAATAATAATAACTACCAGTTGATGGTGTCGGTGATTTTCATATAGACGACGCGAGTTTCTTTATTACGGGTAATACATAAGAATTTAATGGAGGAGATAATATGTAGTACGATAATGCAAGGCATGCGAGGCATATGATGTGGTGAAGAACTCAAATTACAAGCACTTACAGAAACAATGTTCCTTAAGTCTAATCATGTCCAACTTCGTAATTCTGACATTCTTTCTTATACAGTTTAGAAATTGCAAATGCAAAACAATCATAAGATCCGTTTCCAACTAAAAGAGCCCAATGCCGCCAACGTCTAGCGCCAAACACCGTATCCGTCCAAACAAATGGTTGGGTACATCGATAGACACACTTGACAAGCATTCGTACATACAGGCACCATTAATGAAAGTGACACATTCCATTTATATCTGAAGTCCTGCTTTTGTTTGCAAGGTCCAGAAAACGTACAATGCATGGTGTTACTGCTACAGACGAGTTTCCAACAATAGTTGCATTTAGACCACTTTAGTAGCTATTTCCTACACGGAGTCTTCGTCGAAGTCGCAGCCAGAACAATTGTGATTTTCCATGTGGCAACTTGCGTAATGTGGTACCTCGCGGAGGTAGGCAACCGGCTTGATACATACGCAACAAGGGTTGCATTAACAGGAGCGAGTATTGTCCAGGTATACTACAAAGCCATCAGCCTAGCTAATTTATTCATTCAGTTGGCAGTTGGTATGTTGAATTTCTTTGTCATTTTTTGTAGAATTTTTTAGATGAAGCCTGGAGTCATCTACACCCTGAAGGGATGTATCGTGACATGGGCACCCTCGTGATCTCTTCAAGTCAATAGAACACGAAACATGTCGAAACACAAGAAACAACATACGACAAATATACATGCTCAGGACAGGATTAAAACTGCGGCACATGCGAGGTTATATGTATTTAATCGACACATATCCAGAGCAACTTTACTCTTACGTCAGGCTGGTGGATTTTATATCCCACCATCGAATAAATTTGGTTGTTGCAGGAAAAATGTGAAAACATTATGGGGAAAAGAGATTTTCTTTATTCAATAATTTTTAAAATTATATTTTTATAACTTTTTGTACAATTACTACGACACTATTTTTGGTTTCACGCAGAAAATTTAAAAGCTTTTAGTAATTAGAAAATTAGTAAACATTTTTACGACTTAAATTCGAAGTATTTGAGAACAGTTATATTATGTTGACAGGCCGAACCTGAAATCACAGACGTTTTGAAAATTGCAAAAGTTCAATTTGTTCAGCGATTTCCTGGAACTATAATATTGAATCTATTCATTAAAGACAAATCTTGAAATACGACGAGTTTAAATTTTTCGAAAATAAGAGTAGTTTTCGAGTCATTTTAGAGGAAATAAAAGCAACTGAAAAAGTTTTAACAATATTTTTCTCGAAAACCATTCTAAATGTTTTCTTTATATTTTCTCCTCATATGTAATAAGGGACTGAGAAAAACATGGTTAAGTCCCAATTTTCGAATATCTCTCCTTTTCTTTGAACATTACAAAAAGTTAACATTTCAAAACTACATAATTGAAGAGAGATTTTTATCTTGTATACAGTATGTTGTAACAAATCAGTTCTTTAAAAAGTGCATGGACTTTTTTTTAAAAAACACGTACTTTTTGCGTAATTTTTATATGTGCAATTGCCATAAATGTATGCAATGTCTAATAAATTATTTTCCCCAAAACCGTTCCCATTTTTTTCTTGATATTTTTCCGCAAATAGAAGAGAAGCTTAAAAGAATGATGGAAGACTCGTTTTTGCTGAACTCTCCGTATTTACGAAAACTGCAGAAAACTACACATTTGGAAATTACGAAATGGAAAACAGAGATTTTTGTCTTAAAATCTGCCCTAAAAAATAAGCTCATTAAAAATGGTCATGTACATATGTTTGAAAAACTAGTCGTTTTAGTGAAATTTCTGCTTGAAATTAATAAAATACATAATGTCCCACTAACAACGGGCCACGAGAGAAATCCTCGGAGACAGGAATGGATTAAAAGGATAAGAAAAATAATTAATTTAATTTTAATTATAATTTGCTATTAAAAATCACAATATAAATTTTATTTTTCCTCTATAATTTGTTTTCTCAATATGTATTGTATTTCAACCAATTCGTAAATCTTAATTGAAATTAGCAAAACTTATGATATCTCTTAAAAATACGATTTAAATGTATTATTAAATAAAAATTGAAAAATTAAGTACTACAATTTTTCACGTTTATTACGTTAATTAAATTACCGTTCGCTGCATTGGGCAACAATGCAGCTATGGATATTTGCGAAGTTCATTGTTGAACGGCGGCCTGATGGGAAATATAAGAGAAGGCTGTTTCATTTAATTAACGTCAGCGTTACAATGTTGTGTACGTCTAAAATGGTAAATTCAATTTTATTACAGTAGGGAGGAATGTATTTACGGATATACCATAAGATAATGATATCGTCTTTTCGAATGCAGTCATAATGCGATATATAACCAAAAATTCCGAATGTTAAATTTATATGTAAAATTATCCTTGCTTATCTATACGATGTGCTGGAAATAATGCGAGCAGTGTCAAAGAAAGTATGTGATGTTGTAGCTCCACTTGTTTTGTATTGAAATCAGTCAATCTTCGAACCCCAAAAGCTCTCCATTTCGCGTAGCTAAATATAACCTTGCGAAACGTCGACTGCTTTTGAGAGATCAATTTTAACTTGCACAACAAAACGGCCAAG
The DNA here is from genome assembly GCA_038098605.1 of Gryllus longicercus. NCBI lineage: Eukaryota > Metazoa > Arthropoda > Insecta > Orthoptera > Gryllidae > Gryllus > Gryllus longicercus. Next base: position 1,058,515 of record JAZDUA010000290.1, read on the forward strand.
ATCAACTACATTCCAACCACGCAATGAAGTTGGTATTGAATGCAACACAGTGACAACTGACAGCAGATTATCGGTTATGCTATTAATTTGAAGATATTACGAATTAAAACCTGACAATAAGAGCAAGTAATGACACATCTAAGTCCCACTAACTTTCATTTAAAGTAAAAATTACGAAATTTGGTTCAGTTGAAAGCTGAAATTCCTTTCTAAACCAAAACCTTAGGTGTTTTAAATATATACATTATGTGATTCTCATGCAAAGGCAAGTGAATGAAGGCATTTTTATCATACGTTTTGCCTTTGTTACGTTAGTGTGAAGAACTACTTATAAGCACTACACTACCACACGAGTCGGGACACCAGCCGGAAGCTAAGAGTTTATCCCGAGGGGGAGATATCTGGAGAGAGTGATCCCCGACAATCTGGCATATAGGTCGGTGCCGGAACTCACCATTAAGGGAAGAACACCGTCATTTCACAAGATAAAACTTTCACAACACTAGCGGAAGAATATCAACCAATCTACTTTGCAATTTTTCGCCTTTAGAAACTCGTTACGCGATTTACATTTCCAGACTCCACAAGGTAATCTCTGACAACTGTTATTCGGTGTAGCCGAGTAACTAAAATGGCACCCGCCGTGTCGTCGTCAGCTGACGCTGTTGGAGTTCGCGGAGACGCTGCTGGAGGCCGGGCGGCGGTGCGCGGGCCTGGAGCGCTGCCGGCGGCTGCTGGACGAGCGGGAGGCGGAGGCGCGCCAGGCGGGGGCGGCGTCGGTGGGCGGGGGTGGGGCGGGACGCGCCACGGGACGCGCGGCGTCGCTCGCGCCTAAGGCCTCCAAGCGCGCCACGCGCTGAGGCACTCCGCTCTCGTGCCTTTGGATGCGAGCAGGTGAGGGTGCATTTCCACGCCCGCCCACTTCGTAAGAAGAGACACTATTGGAATCGTGTGCCGGAAAACGACGTATTTTCGTAAGAAAAACAACTTACGTAGCTGAAGGTATCAATTGATACCACTGCGATGCCTCTGAGCGGGAGGTCCTTGGGTTCGAGACCCGCCTTTTACACGATTTTCGATACAAGCTACATAGCGATATTCCGACTTAAACGTAGTGTCCCTTCAAGGTCAAGAGCTGGAAGGAGACGGCTTACTGACGACTTGAAGTTTTGGTACTAAAGCTTCCGATTGGATGATAGCGTCCCCCTCTTCTTTTTTCGGACGAAAATACGTCGTTTTCCGGCCGAGTTTAGCCGCTATTTGGAGGAGAATTTTAGCGGTCGGCAGCTCTGATCGGTCTTGAGGCCAAAAAAAATTACTGGTTGGAAACACTTTTTCAGGTTCATGTAATAATATAATATTGCGGGTCCGTTATAAATACTGCAAGAAAGTTCGTGTGGTTGTAGCACCACTAGTTTGTTTCTTTTTTGCTGCAAAACCCGTAGCCAATTGCTCTGTTCTGCTCTGCTTGTGTGTGCTCGCAGCTCGCTTCGGTTGATCCGCCGAACAGCCGCCCCCTTTGAAAAGAAGTTGTCGGTTTTCATATCGCACTTAGGAACTTCCAACACTGTATTCTGCTTACTGCTCTGTGGCTTCTGGTTGAAACTCCCCATGTCTTCATTACGTTGGAAACAATTTCTACACGTCACGTTCGATATTACACTTTGAGACTTGAATTTCGGTTTTCTGTGTGTTGCTTAAATGCTTGAGGCTTTGCCTGTGAGTGCTAATCCTCCATGGAATAACTCCGTATATCGTCACTTGGACGGCTGGCTCAGTTCAGACATTGCATTCGACTTCCCCGAAACTGTTACCCTGAACACTGACGTCTTCTGGAACTCGACCGCATTCGTTCTCGAAGCCGTCGCATTTTGTTTCGCCCGCTCATCTCCAGACTCCTTCTAAACAAACGGCCTAATTTTACCGTCCAAGCAATCCATTTTCAGAACCTTACCAGTAGTTTTCATGTGCCGTCCCAATATAGAGCCGACCCAACCTTCTTTCCACGCCATCGTCCCTTCTCGTCCCCAACTGTCCCAATCCCGACCCGGCCCTCCCGCGAAGCGCCCAATTCGATCGGCGCCACGCCCCCACCCACCCACTCTCTCACCCCGCCCGGCTTCTTCAAGCTTCGTCCCACTGCGACGTCCCGACGCGATCTCCTTTCCCGCCTCGCCCCCTGGCCGTCCCGTCCCGTCCCGTCTCAGCCTCCGCCTTCCTCAGCGGTCGATGGCGGCGCGCGCTCTCCGACCGACACGGCGGCCACGGCGGCGGCGGCGGCGGCCGCGGGCAGTCGATAGGAGGCGGCTGCGCCGGGCGCGTGGCTGCGCCGCGATGATCCCCATGCTGCGCCGCGGGGCGGCCTACGACCGCATGAGCGCCAGCGCCCCGGCGGACTGGCTGCGCTGCTCGCACTCGGACGGATGGTGAGTGTCGCTCCCCACCCCCCCACTCCCCCCACCCACCCACGCCCGCGCTCTCGCCACACCAACAGCCAACGCCTTCTTAAACGCGTACAGCGTTATTGTTCAATTGGAAAGTTTTGCAAGTTGATAATGCGCCACTCGAGCCTCGAGAGTAATTTTAGGTTTTAGGAGAATGTTTTATTCGTTTATTTATAGAGCATGTACTTTACTGGCTTATTTACAACATTTTCTTAAACTCGACAAAAACAATGTTTGCACAGTTTACTTAATACTGTGTTTGACACTTTTGCATAATTAAGTAGTTGTTCTAAATACTTGCATTTGTACTTAATACTTTGTCTAGTGAATGTCAGTTATTTTCATTTTGTTAAGTTTTAGCTCAGCCTAAATAAATATTCTTTTGATAATTGACCATTTACTTCTTCAATCATAAAAATCTGCAGAATTATGTTACGAGTTATGAACACAAATACGCGGAGTTCACAATGAAATATTATTTCTCAATACATAGAACACTTTGACAGCTCGAGGTTTGCGTTCGTTGTGAGTAATAGAGACGATTGAATTATATCAAACTTCCCATCACTTGATTGACAACTCTCTGTAGTTTGCTTTTGGTTAGAAATGCAAATATCCTAGAGTATCGCCAAACTATGTAAAAATTAATTCACAAGTTTATTAAAATAATTGTTCCCACAAAATTCGGCAAACGAATCGCCTTTAGTATTGGGCAGAGAATATCCAACACCAATGGGTTCTTTCTTATCGGCAGCGCGCCAGACTGCTGTCACATTTGCCACCTTGAAGACTGCCTTTGACTCGGCGAGGAGACAAAGCGTGCAGCAATGAATACGTGGGAAGTGGACGCTGCGACTTGCCAGCCTAATTGTTTCGGACGGGATATAAAAGAGCGAAATATTTTTATTAGAAGTTTGAAAGACGTAAAAATATGCATATTCGAGGGTTTAATAATACTCGGATCCTTTTCGGAATGAGAAAAATTCAAGGATTTGAGGATGCAAATTCCTTGACTCCATTGTTTTCCCAACAGCACGCAGAAAGGAGCCTCCATTGCCCACATTGAAGTCTCCCCCACACACATAACTTTTCCTTCTAACCAACGGAATGTGATGATAATCTCGTTTTTATTGTGAGAGTGAATATAGACTGCGTAGCTAATTAAAAAGCAACATAATACTAACAAGGTCAAAAATTCAAAGAAGTAACGGCAATTTATTTAATTAAAAGAAGTTTAGTCTAATTTCATTCAAAGGGTGTAGCAATGAGTCTATTCCAGCCCAGACAACCTAACGATAGGAACAAAATCATCCGCTTAAGAAAAGCAAATATCTCTAGTGTACTGTCGCAGACGAGGTCTTTGAGAGAAGACGAGTTTCCTGTTCTTTTACCGAATGATGATTCTGAGGCATAGATTTTTTTCAGAACAGTCGCATTCCAATGGAGAGGGGTTCAACGAAGAATACCACCGCGTAGTGTTTCTTCTGTCTCTGTTTGTTTAGATAAGGAAATACTGTTTGATCGATAAAACTTTTATTACTACAACCTTTCCTAAACGTACGTGACAGTTTCGCCATTCAACGCTTATCGGATGTTCAACACACAACTCAAAATCGTCGTCATGCAAACTCGAACAAGAAACTCAAGCGTTCTCTTACAGCCAGATCTGTCCATAAAAATCTTACTTTAGTATCTGTATATGTAGAGAATAGTTGTGTAATCAGAGCCAAATTGTCAAAATAAAACTGGTTCGTTAGCAATACGTACGAGACAATTTTTGTGCATGTAAAAATGATCACACGAACAGAAAGTATTCAAAATAACACTTGGCCCTATCTCACAAACTGCAAATATTGCAAAAATTTTCCAAAATTAACCAAAAATTGCAAAAAAGTTATTATAATATATTGTTAAATACATGTAGCAAAACAACATTTTCCTTCGACTGCAAATTACTGTGGGGGCAGGCGTAGACGCACACACATAAATTCTCCGGGCACTAGAATGGCACTGCCACGCGACTGCTAAAACTCGGCAAGGGGGAGGTGGAGGGAGGAGGGGGGAGGGCGATCGCTGGATCAGCAGCACGCGTAGCACGGAACGAACGCGCGCCGGCCTCCGCGCGTGCGCGCCAGTCACCCGCACGCTGCTCGGAGCGTGACCCCTACCCGCGCAACACCCTGATTCAGATCGATGCACGACGTTCCCCGCAGGCGGCAACAGCTTCCTAATACAATACTAATTTGGGCTAGAACAGCACATGCATCCTCGCATTATTTTTAACAATTTTCGAAAATTCAGACAGCTCAACGAAAATTAAACCTGAGCCACTCTTTTAATTCTTCTAGTATTTTATCTTTAAAAAAACGTGAAGAAAAATTCTAAAGCGGTTTTTGAAAAAATAATTTTTAAATTGCACTTACTTCAAGCAAAAATTTCGTGAAAACTACGTTTGTTTGTTTTTTCAATTGCACATTACCTTTTCTGATTAAATTTTATTCTGGGTTAACGTAAAAGATGATTAAGAGAATGGTGCAGGTTTCAAGTTCATTAAAATCCTTAGTTTTTCGAAAATTGCAAAACTGCATTTTTTGGGCGTCTTGCTACAACTGCAATACTGAAGATAGAGATTGTATTTCTTAATGAAATCTGGTATTTAAATACATCTTGCTTTAAGTTCCATTTTTCGAAAATATGAATAGTTTTCGCGTATATTTGCGCGAAAAATAGGCAATTAAAAAATTCTCAAAAACAGATCCATATTTTTTTAAATTTTTTCCCTCGTATGTATCAAGGGACGGTAAAAAATACTGTGCTAGTCCCATTATTAGTGAACTCCGTATTTTAGAAAATTGGTAAGTTATTTTAAAAGAACAGAAATGAAGACAGATTTTGCCTTAGACAAAATCTGTTGTAAAAAATCAGTTCGCAACATAATCATTTACAATTTTGTGAATAAGTGGGTAGTTTTCGAGTAATTTGTGCTTGAAATTAATGCAATTTATAAAAAATTTTCTCAAACAGCGTTTTTTTCCATGGATAGAAGAAGGGTCTTATTTTTGTCGAACTCTCCGAATTTTCGAAAATTGCTAATTTAGAAATAATGCTAATTAATAATTTAGAACGTTTGTGCTGTTGTAGCACCACTAGTTCATATTGAACTTCAGCTCGAATAAAAATATTACAGATGAAAGCACGCGCCGTAGGAGCCATAATAAGCAAGATGTATTAATTTGATAACCAATGCGTGTGCCTGCTCGTCGGTCTATTGCTCACAATTAGAATTGAAGCGCTCAGTAGAACAATAGGCTATCTCACATAGACATAGTTCTGAGATAATGAGGGTTTTACCTAAGCTTCCCTCATATAATTCAGTACATTATTTAACTTTTAAACACAGCACACTTGCATATACTTTCACACTGGATTTAAATAATATATTACACTTAAAGAATTATATTTGTGTAGTGCTAATAACTCAATTTCACAAAAATGTGGGATTGCCCTATCTTTTACTGAGCCCTTCAACTCTTCCAGTCCACTATCCGGGGCAAACGAGTCAAAACCCTATTAAATACTATACTGTATTTTTGGCAGAAAGTGAATCCTAAGCACAAGTTTCATTAGAATGACAATGGTAAAAACTGATTATATAATGAAACATGCACTTCTTTTTTAAAAAAAAATATTTTATTAGCTCTTTTTCACGTAACTTTCTGTTCACGAGACAGGCAACTATATTGTGCTTAAAATGCCTTTTTTATTATAAACATGCATATTACAAATGATAATTTTCAACATGAATCTACACACGGAGTTGCTTTGCTAAGCAAGTTAATGGGAAGAAAATATAAGAGTAAGCTTTTAACATCAAATACAAGAATAATCCTTGATTTACATGAAATTTTAGGAAACATTTCATACCAAATATGCGCAAATAAATTGCAATATTAAGTCAGAAATCAAAATTATAGCAACATAAAAATTAAAAAATTTTTACATTTAAAACAACATAACATGAAAATTTTGTTACATTCAATTTTTTATGACATTATGGAATTTCAAAAGCACAGAATTCCTAAAGGGAAAACTAATGTTAGTTTTCATCCAATCACAACGTTCCCCTGAAGCCATATTTTGAATTACTGTCAAATGAGATCGTAATTACCTAACTGAATCTAATATCATGTAAAATGCACCAAACAGGGAATTGACGTAAAATGAGGTTGAGATTTATGAAAACGTATTCACTAAATGAGAGACTGCAGGTGACAAAGAGGGCGTGAAGTATGTTTCGTTGCAACGTCCCGGCTTATAACGTAATTATAATGCAGTAATGTAATAGTTATAATTGAAACAAGTTAAATAAGGGCATCATAATGAAACACGTTGTTGCAACATGAGATATTTACCGAAACTAGTCGAATTGTCGTGTATAGAACGTGATTATTCAAAAATTAATCTACGACGATTAAAAAATCTTTCTTAATTTTATTTGATACTTATTCTAGGATTATTTTACATTAATGTCTTATTTTTAGTTTTGATAGTAATGGAACTTGATAGTACAAGCACGCTTTTATTTAATAAAAAATATATTTATTTATTTATTTAACGATAAAATAGGTAAAACTATGTGTGACATACTACGGGGAGAAGTGTATTCTGTCCTTTCTCTCTCTAGTACGAATGTTATAATCAATGTAATATAATGTTTACTATTTCAATGTGTAATATAATGTTTACTATTTTCAATAGTAATAATAATCTTTCAATGTCTCACTGCATACGTTATAAATAATAAATTACCTAATAAAACTTCATTAACAATTAAATGAAACAGAAAGAGATTGACACGCCTATCAACTACTGACAAAGAAATCTGGATAAAGCCTTGGAAAGAATTATGGTTGGAACCAAATAAACAAAACAATCATAAACACGATCAAACAACTCTAGAAATGATGAAAGTTATACTAACTACGGTCCGTATCAAGGTAATGACATCACATTGGAAAAACTGCATGAAGTCCTACGGCAAATGAAACAGAAAATCTCCAGGGCTTGAAGAAATAAATACTGAACAAACTAATTATAGTGAACTTTATAATAATAGTAGAATAATTATAGTGGACAAGAAGGTACTTACATCTGATTAATAAATGTTGGAAACCCCAAGAAATACCAATGTTTTAGGTAACAGCGGAGGTCATATTGCTGTTTTAAAGTGGAGAAATAAATTTTCGTGAGGATTAAGAAGAAGTATGCCTAGTTTACACTACCTGTGAACTATATGCGATAATTATCAACAACAGGTTAAAGAAGATTGCCGATTTGCAATTACCAGACGAGCAGTATTGGCTTTAGAAAGGGAAGATCCTGCCAAGACAATGTAACAAAAATTAGGCAGCTTAAAGAGCAAAAAAAGAGACTTTAACCTGGAAACTCGTGTATGTTTTATATATTATGAAAAGGCTTTTGATCGAGTCAATAGAAGTATATTGTGGAATTTTATTGAGAAAAGAGAATACTACTTGTATCTAATCAATGAAATAAAACATATCTATAAAAATGCACAAGTTGTAATCAATACATGAAAAGAAATCACCAACCAAATAAAAATTATTAGAGATGAGTTCGATCGTTACCGCCTACACTATTTAACTGATATAGGAACATATGTTTGCTAATCCCTTTATATTTGTTGGTGATAAAAAAATTTATAGTAATGCTGCAATTGACTGCAAATCTGAAAAAATATTCGCAAAAATCCGTATGCTTCTTGAAACACTTATGTGAAAGTAATAATTTTTTAAAAAATCTTGCAATAAGACAAAAGTTATGGTCTTTAAAGGAAAATATCCACTGCAATACAAGATTGTTATAAATGAAGATACATTTGAGCACATTTTAACTTCCTAAGTTGCGACACGAGTTATGAGCAAGAAAATTACCTGCAAAAGAAACTTAATAATCACCAAATGGTATGTGTTACTATCCAGTGAACATTAAAAAATAAAACTCGAACAGGAACAAAAATATACATGCAAAGTATACAAGCAGCATTAAGTTTTTAAGTAACGTAAAAGTTTGTTCAATACTAGGTCACATAAGAAACTATTATGTAATGTCTGATCTAAACATTTATTAATGGGCTTATTCAATAAAATAAGCAAATATGGATAGAACATGTAGAAAGACTTGATAATAACAGAAGAGTAAAATCAGTACCCAACTGTAAACCAAAGGGAAAAAGATAATTAGGATAATTAAAAAATGAATGGCTGAAGATCAGACAGAATAGGCTGCAAACCTAAGCCTTAATAGTGATGGAAAAAAAATTTAAATTCAGTAGGCCAGAAAAATGATTTTAAAGACATCAAGTCAGTTAGACCTTCAGTCCCCTGCCTTGAAGAAAATGCTGGTAGCTCCAATGTTTATACAAAGTGTCTGAGCATAAATGTTACAAACTTCTAGGGCGATCCCTTGTTGAGGATCGAAGATAATAACCTTTTGCCAATGAACATGTGATGAGAAAGTTAATAACTCAAGGTTACACATGTGACCTTCGCCCTTGATTGGAAGGCAACTTTTAATGTATTGGTCTTCGATGGAAACCCGAAATACGAGTAGCTTTGAATTCGTTAGTAGTATGTGACTTGCCAAGCACCTTTGGGTGATAAGGTGCCTACTAATCGTGGGCAAATATCACGCGTGTAACTTCGTAACATGAAATTTCCCATTCCACGTACTTTGAGATAAAGTTAACATCTTTTCTTCATGCCCTACAAGTTTGTAAACTTATTTCTAAGGCATACTCACGAATGCTTATTTTTATTAAAGTATATGAATAAGTACAAAAACAGACGATACGGTATTTGTGATTTACTAGCAATTTAATTTTTACTGGACGCGGCACAAAAATATAATTGTTGCACAAACGCTTCTCCAAATATGTACTACGTTCGTGGGTCACTAGTGGATTATGGGGAATAGGAACGTGAGTTAAAAGTCATCACACATAATGAGCATCTTCACATGCTCCAAATGAACCTCGTCAGTGTCCCAACAGCAGAGGGAAAGTTGCGAGGCAAAATTGGAAATACGTTTTGACTTCATTAGAGGATAAAAACGTTTTTGCATAACATCATTCTTCCATTCAAAATAAACAACCATTTTATAGAAAAAGTTTTTATGTCACTGCCTTTTCTGAGCGGATTAGGATGATGTATATAACATGCGTTCGCACTCAAAAGCCAATGATAATATTTTAATTACCTGCAGCACTCGTTTTAATCTTACAAAAACACGATGTTCAAAGAAGCAAATAATATTTAATAATATAATTTAATAACGATAATTAACTTAACACAGACTGTTCAAACTGTATGGCGTTTAGTTACTTACTAAATATACATTAAAACATCATAATGTTTCGACAATTATTTATTTCCTTTTCAAGTGGCGTCTAAAATTGTGTAAAAATGCTAATTATACATATTTTATACATTTTATTTTTAAATTGCGGTCTATTCGTACTATTCCACAAATTAAAAGGTAGTAATAAAATAAACGTATTCTTCAATTTTTTGCACTTTTTGACGTTACTTTTTAGCACTCGTAAAAATTCGCAAATTGCTCAGAGCCAGTAGCGACGCGAGCCAGTTTCATTATGTTTTCGTAACAACTAAAAAGTTCAGCTATTTAAGTATACAGGTGAGTCATTTCAGCTTGAACACAGATAATTCTTTTGGAGTACTGGAGGCATAACACAGTTTTTGCCTCAAAGGCACAGGGAACTTTGTCCTGTTTCGTTACGTTCTGTACACCGCCGAACATCATAAGCATTTCCAAGTATCAAAGAGCTGTTGCAGACTCGGGAGGTCATTGTCGTCATTTACAAACTGCGAGTGCACTACGATTCTGATGGCTAGTTGGCGGACTCAAATTCGGACGATTCGGACTAAGACTCTTACGGCCTTAGGTCGAGCACAGCCGCGCGCCGCGAGCGATACAAGCTTGTCGTAATACGCAGCCCGATTCCGTCAATTCCCTTTTTTGTTCATTTTCGTCTTTTGCATTCGAAAAACATGAGTTTTTCTTCGACAATACTCCAAATATCTTCGTCTCTTCCAGTATCCCTAAGCAAACTTTTCTGGTCAGATTTTCTTCTACAATGATAGAAGAAGAGAAATTGTTAAGAAACTGCTGTGCAAAAACAATCTCTCATAATATACAATGTAATTATTTTAATCTCTCATAATGTTTCTCATCATAATGCTATTGGAAACACGCCCATCTAATTGAAAGTGCTGTGATGTATTTTGTTACCTGAAATGACTCACCATGTACTAGTTACAATATGTATTTAATTTGTACAAATATTCGCATTAGTCGTAATTGCATCTCAATTTTTATTGCATCAACTGGCAAATTAGATACGAGAGAATCGTCCGCGCGTGTAACGGCAGGCTCGTTAATTCCACGTTGCTATTCCGGTACGACAATGGTAAGCCATGAGCAATAGTTTCTCTGCGGAGGACAGCGGGACAATTTTGGGACAGAGAGCTCCATGATATTAGTCAACTTTTAAAAGACCTGGTTAGGAGATCTAGGGCGTGAGGCAAAAGTGCGCGTGAATGTCCTTCACATTGCTTTCGCGCACGTAACGCCGTCTGTGGTCCGATGACAAATTCTAGGAAAAGCAGGAATAAGTAATGATGAACAAACTTTATAAAAATGCTAGGAATTGGCCGCCGCAAAAAAGCTGTTTTTTTTCATAAAGAGACCTTTTTTAAAATTATACGAACGTCTTAGAGTCAATATACATTTTAAACAAGAAACGAGCCAATTTCTTTAGTTAAGCAAGAATGATTTATTAAACATATATTTGAGGAAAAATAACATTTACGACATGATTGCGTAGGTTTCCACGGCCGGAGTTTCTATTTCCTAGGTTATCTGAGACGAGCCGCGTCTCTGTCTGACTGACGTTTCGGCCAACATGTGGCCTTTCTCAGAGCGTACAGCTGCGTTTATGACCTCTTTGGAGGGGTGAACTTCTCCGGTCCCTGTAATCATGGGATTAATCTAGTCTGCTTCTATGCTTCCGTAGAGCCTCATGAACAGACGGGCAATTGGACAACCTTAACTGGTGGTTAGGTCAATTGGACCACAGCGTCACATTTTTTGAGAACCATTCCACCATAATTCAGTGAACCGCCAATTACAGAAGCCAAGAACTTCTACTGCTTTCAACTCCTCTACCTAGTTTAAAAACGTTCGTTCTTGCAAACACGCGTAACACAATAAACTTTTAGCTTAACTGCATTACGTTGTGAAGGTTATGTAAATATAGTTTATGAGTGGTGGAGGAAAAACAATTGTTTCAGATATTCTCCATTCAAAATAATAAGTACTCTTGAAACATCAATTTTAACAGATGACAACTTCACCCGTTCTGCAGGAATAAAGCGGCACCGAGAGGGAACCTGTCATACAAATTCACCTACGAGCGCCCGCTGTCATTCACTGTCACATCAAAAATTCATTGGACTTTTGCTTTAGGGACAAAAAAAATATTCGTCGTATTAACGAGCATAGAATTGTTTCACTTCGCAACACATGTGCATACCCTTTCATAAATATTTATGATTTTTCCACTGAATATAACCAAAATTCAATGAGAATGGGAAGCAGTTAAAAAATGTGCATCTCTGCAAATAAATTTGCGTTTCTTTTGCTCAACTGTTTGATTATCAAGTCTTCAATGAACTACACAGAAAAAGAATAACTTTTTTGCACCTGTTGGAGGAGAAATAAAAGTGTAATGAAAAGTAAAGAGGACGGGAAAAAACAAAGTGCACAGTAAATTCATAGCTTTTCTCCTGCAGGTCCTTAGTAGTAGATTATATGCATACGAGCATTCGTGTTACATCGTGAAGTGAGATGTCTTGCAGTGCAGAGCAGAGAAATAACAAAGGAAGTGATTTAACGGTCATAGTGAAACGACGTGAAGTGCAGTGAGTGCAGTATAGCGCAGGGCAGTGTGGTCATAATTGTACAAATATTACAAATTATATTGTACAAATATTCAGGGACGAGTTAAATTATAGAAGTTTCTTTTTCTTAATGTAACTTAATGTTTTATGAATGTGTCATCCTATACTACTATTATTTATTTATTTATTTATTTACAGGTTATAACAAAGTACAAATAATGTTGACATTATTTCGCAGAATACATAGTCTTGTGCGCGAACCTGCAATGACTAATCATGTATCATATACTATGTCTACCTGTTACATTTATCAATTTTTTGAAGAAAAAACAAAATTAAAGAAAAATTAAAATTTTAAAATGAAAAATAATATAAAATATAATATAATTTGAGACATATTCAGACATTATTCCTAAGTCACTGCATGGGTTGATAGAATGATTGAATTACTGAATCATTCAAATCAATAATCCAGGATCTGATACGCTTTCGTTGTCCTCGTGTATTAACATCACAATTTTTGAGTTCTGTACTCAACGCGTTGAATATTTTGTAACAAATATAATAATGCCGACGTCTACTAATTTCTTTATGAATTTTTTTCGGAATGATATCTGTGTTCCTCTTTGTCGCTGTAATAGTTTTATAATCATTATACATAGACTCAAAGTTTGTTAATAACGCTTTTTCTATATAAAATTTCTTCACGCTGATTATTTTATTTTCTCTAAATATTATTTCCGATGGAAATAGTTTGCTTTTATTATAAATGACCTTTATAATTCGTTTCTGTATATCAATTAACGCTTTCATATTATTATCGTAGGCTCCACCTCATGTCAGTTTTAATATTATTTTACTACTATTTTTATTACTGTACCATTATTATATAATTTTTATGCAAGTTATATGGCCTTATTTAATTAGCTGCCACCGGGCTATACCGAATTGCAGTTTAAATAAATTTCTTAGCATTACTCCTATCCAGGTATAACAGAAAAAGTTATTCGAGGCGTTTTTCCACACCTCCGCGCGGTCCGAGGTACATAGCACCTCTGGCGAAGCGATCTGGTCGGGAGGTCGAGTGTGTCTGGCGCAGCCCACTCTTGTATCAATCGGCCATGGAAATAAGTGCTTCCTCTTTACTGATATTTAAAGTGCTACTTTGCGACATGCAGACAAAATAAAAGCATTATGTTGGATTTATAGTTGCAAAGTAAACAAAACACTGCGGAAAACACACTAAACAAAACACTAGAAAGAATTGAATCAACACGGCTGACGTCTCACCTATTGTAAATGATCCCGTCTCTGCTCCTCGTACCATTGCCTCGTCTGTCAATAATCCACTCGTAGGCCAAGACTCTTTCCAACTAATTATGTAAAGTTGTACTTATCCCCTTTCACGTGCACTTTACTAAATGCGCCCCCTCCCTACTTTTCTCCCACTTTTTAATTGTTTTTTAGGTTAAATAAATGAATATACATTAGAAGTAAAAAGAAGTCATCTTCCTCAATAAAAATGTATTTACATTATATGTTATAGATCTTACATTCCGGCCTAGGCGTTCCGAGGACATTACCTAATCATCAGTGCTCTGAATTGTTGTTGTTTTTTCATTAATTGATCTAACTTTTTTCTAGTTTAGATTTCTTTACCGAATTCTCTAGAAATTTTATGTGGTGGATAACTGTGTCATTTTTAGAAATTAAAGGGGCCATAACAGTTGGGATAAACGTGTGTGGAGAAGAAATAAATAGTATAACAAGGAATAAGTAAAGATGTAACTATTAGAGTACCACATATAGAGCTCATGTTTGATCCACGTTACCTGGGCAGTTTTTTCAGTACACACCTTGCAGTTGTGGGAAGTTTGCTTTTGCGTTCATGTAAACGAGTACCAGTTTTCAGCACAGATACATTTTGTTGAATCAGACGTTCCTGTTTGGGTTGTGGAATTTTCCTTTAGTGCGATAAAATCCTCGAAATATGTTTGCAGCAATGTAAGATCTGTCTTTAGTGTAAATACATTTTCATTATAGTAGATTACTTCATTTTACCTATCCACGTGGATTTCCACAAAATTTCTATGGTAACCAATGTGTTTAAATATTCATTAGACCCCCTGAACACTGAAAGAAACGTTCATATTGACACCGGCCGTGAAACCCTACATGTTTTCATAGGACCTTCTTACTTCGTACAGCCAGGTGATCAAGTCAGCCATTTGATCAAATAATGTCGAATGCAAAACGCTGGCTTAGGTGGCTCAGGGTATCTATTGATGCCACTGTAGTTCCTGTCCGGAAGGTCCCACGATTCAAGTTTTGCTCGTGACAAGATTTTCGACACTATAGCTTATCAGCTAGGTCAAATTCACCCGGTGTGTGGAAAAGAATTCTAGCGGTCGGCTACCCTGACCTCTGTTTTCTCTATGGTTTCTCCGATCAACACCTAGCGAATGCCGGAGCAATACCCTAGGAAACGGGTCACGGACTGCACGAGATATTTCCTTCTTTCTAGTCCTATCCTTACTTCTTGTCGAACACACACACACACACACACACACACACCTACATGTACTACACTACAACTCAAATATGGAGACCAATCTGGAGAACAATCGGTGCTCCACTGGTGGGAGAAACTCCCTAGTTAGAGAAAATTCCAACATGCCGACGTAGGTCGGCGTCGGATCTCGCCATGCAAGGGGAAAGATCGCCGCCACCTCCCGCGATAAAAGCATACACTACACTTACGGTCCGTATAACCTTAGCAGTAGACGAGCCCGGAATCGCTAACGAATGAATTAATCAATCATATTGAAACCAGTTGTGAAAGCCTGTATGGTTTCGTACAGCCTCCTTTCTTCGTGCAACCGGGGTAAAATTCGTTGAAGCAATGTGGACTGCGACGCAAGCTAGAGTCGCGTGCGTGTCGCGTGGGCGTAGGGACAGCACGCGGCCGCCGCCGGGGCGCGGCTGCTGCAGCGCGTTCAGCCTGCCGGGCGGCGACCAGTTCCGCTCCACGTGGTGGCGCATGGGCTCGTGGCCCGAACCGCAGCGGCGCAGCAGCGAGACCAGCGACGCCCTGGCCGGACCCTGGGCGCTGCGCGGCGCCGCGCGCCCGCCGCCCAGCCCGCGCCTCGCGCTGCTCTCGCCCTCCGTGCAGCGGTAAGCAGCCGCACACCAGGCTCTCGCCAGCACACCCGCCTGCACACTCGCCAGCTGCCAATCGCCAGCTACCAATTGCCAGCACACTCGCTGGCACTCTCCCTGCCACTCGCACCAGAAAAAACGCGCTTGCAGACTCGCCAGCTAGAAATCGCCAGAAAACCCGCTTGCATACTCGCTGGATCTTTCTCCGCCACTCGCACAAAAAAACGCTTCCGTACTTGCCAGCTAGCAATCGCCATAACTCTCGCAAAAAAAAACAACAAACGCTTAAATACTCGCCGGCACACTCATCGGCCATCGGCCGGCAGGCACACCATTTGCACAATCGCCAGCTAGCAATCGCCATCACACTCGCCGTTACACTCACCGGCACTCTCGCCAGAAAACCTCCTTACACACTCGCCGGCACACTCGTCGGGACTCTCGCTAGAAAACCCGCTTGCACACTCGCCAGCTAGCAACTGTCAGCACTCTCTCGCCGGCACTTCTGCCAACCACCAATCGCCGGCACAGTCGCTGGCTCTCTCGTCCGCGCATCTGCTTGCATACACGCCAGCTAGCAGTCGCCAGATCGTTTGTTGGCACACTCTCTAGCACTCTTGCCAACACACTCGCTAACATCTTTACACCTTTGCTATTTTCTCCAGTTGCCGTTCAAAATTTCAAGGAAGGGTGAATCGAAGAATTGACGAGTGAAACAAAAACTATCTTCCCTTACGTAATACAGTACGATTAAGTTTCAAGAATGATCTGGGCAAAATTTTCTTTTCCTGTTTCCTTGATTTAGATTTTTTATTTTAACATTTCAGAGTAGAAATCATAAATTATGCACCTGTATGTGGATTAAATGTGTCCCCGGCAGGGAAAAGTTCATTTTGCAGCATGGAACATCTAAACTCCGAGGGAAGGGGCAATCCCCAACATTCCCCCGTCCACTCACGACCATATAACCGGCTACGTTTAGCTCAAAGGCAGTATTGCCCCTACCTACAGCGACGTTAACCGGGAGGTTCTAGGGTTCCAGTCCTGACTGTGGCGAGATTAGTTATATATCTAGGTCGAATTCAGCCACTGTATGGAGGAGAATTCTAGTGGCCGGCTGTTCTGAACGGTAGTTTTCCCTGTTTTTTGGATTAATATTAGTTGAATGCCTGAGCAGTACACTAGCAAATCGGCCGCGGAGAACCCGCTATATTTCCTTCCTCTTCCTTGTCCCCTTACTCACACCCACTTACACGCACTACACTATCACACATGGTGGGATATCAGTCGGGAATTTAGATCTTGCCTAGGGTGGGGCGGTGCCCCGCTGGGGGAGAATTCTGAAGAGGGAAATCCCCCGCAAGCCATCGTGTAGGTCGCAGCAGGATCTCACCATCCAGCGGAAGAGGAACACCGCCACCTCCCGGAATAAAAGCACTCTGTACTTTAAAAGGACGAATAACCATAGCAGTTGGTATAGAAACAATCAAACAAACAATTACCTATTTATAACGAGCTAGGTGCTTAATAAGGTGCCTAATAAACACCTATAATTGAAATACCAGCTGTATCACAGATTTTGATACACACGCATGTGCACTTCAGACCGCTCTTATTAATACGAGTATAAGTCTCTAAATACGTATGACGGGAAGTATAAGAGCTCCAAATATCCTGTTCGTGTGAAACAAACATGAGGTTATCTGTCATAGCACACAGACTGTGTCACAATTTTGTATTACTTTATTAAAAACTAACGAAGAAAATATTAAGATTTGCTTGATGATTGTGGGTGTATTAAGATGCAGTTATAAATAAAGTTCACAATATCACGCAACACCAAAAAACGATAAAAATATATAATATGTAATTCGTTATCAGAATCTTGCAAAATTAAGTAACATTGCTCTACACATTTTTAAAATTTTCGTACCAGGTAAACTAATGAAAAAAACATGTGTTTACATTTTCAAAGAAACGCCTATTTCCAATGACATTACATTTACATATGACATTAAAACAACATTCGCATGCTTTAAAATCGCTAGTTTTGAATCTGTGATTTGGATCGTTTTAAGAACACAGAACGATTTCTGCTCATTTTCTTAAACTCTCCGCGGGTTTAGTGGAAGATTTTAATTTTTCATGAGAATAATCGTTCTCTGTTTTCTCGCGGTAGTAAGTCGATTACTGTGAGGCACAATAAGGAATAAGGGACAAATTATGCAGATCATTTGAAAATCGTTTCTATTACACTTGAGTTAATACTTTTTGTTGTCAAATTTTTGCCTCATTCATAATTTAAGTTAGTGTAATAAAAAGAGGATGTAGGGATTCCGTAATTTAATCAATTGCACACATTTTATTTCTTCCCCATACGTCACAAACTGTTTTGCCGTTAAATAAATAAATAACAGAAACAAAGTGTTAATATTGTTTAAAAACATTAGCGAAAGTTTAGTAACATACTTATATTCAACTCGCCCAACGCCTCTGCATGTACTACTAACGCCGACGTTGTGGCGTGGGCCGCGAGCCATCTGTGGCCGCAGCCAAATTTACATTTCGCGTTAGGCCAATGGGACTGACGATCGCGTGTCTGACGTGAAGCACAGCGCGGTAATCCTATTAAACGGCCAAATCAGGAAATATCGCTGCGGAGTAAGTCAATGTTTCAGACGACCAAATGAAGTATGGAGGGCTGAAATACTGTACGGTATGTTCCATTCGTAAATTCTGACGAGCAGTTATGAGGTTCAATAGACTTTTTTATTCACCGACAGGAGTTCTATTTCCGCTCGACCGTAGTAGAACGTCTATCAACAAGTAGAGGAAATCCCTTATACTTTTGATTATTTTAAATTGGGAAGGCTCGAATAGAATATTCTTAACACTTAATTTTAAAATACATTAATTATTATTAATTTTATTATCATTATTTTTATTAACAAGTGTCGCAGCAGCGAAGTTGTTAGAACACATGTTTACTACCCTGAGGGACCCGGATTGTAATCCCAGCATTTATGAGGATTTATCCGGTCAAGGCCTATTAAGGGCGGTCCTACGTGTCCACTCAGCCTTCTTTCCAAATTAAAACCAGTATTTACTGCCCTTCTTAACCGTAAAGAAAGTATCCGGTTGAAGCGTAACGCCATTTTCACCCCACTTCCAAAGACATAATAAAATCATCTAGAAATACCCGTTACATGAACTGTACAAAGGGGCATGGAAGAGGGTAGTAACTGGAGAGAAAGCTAAATCAAAAGTATTTCTAACATCCATTAAACCTTGGGTAGGTAAATTTTGCAGTACTCCTAGTGCAAGGGTAAAAAAATTATCACGTTAATTATTAAATATATTAACCCTACACTCCACTAGGAACAGCACACATCTCAAATCCGTGTTAATCTACTAGAATTCGAATTAAAAGAGAAATAGTGAGAGCACGTTTTAGTCAAGAGATTTAGTCACACTTTGACATGGCGTGGGTGAGTTTGGTGAATTCACGTCGTTCAGAGAGGTTTGGAAAACTGTCAACTGTTATGTTTTAGCGTCTACACAGCACCAGTTGCGGAAACCCCAGCATCAGTTGCGGAAAGTCACAATTCGTAGTTTTGTGAAGAGTACACCTCGCATCAAAAAGACGAAATCATTAAAACGGCCACCAGCTTCAAACTTAATTTTCTGATAAAGGAAAATTAAAATCGTTGCCAATTCATTGTTTTTAATTACTTCCAGCAATATTCACGCCCAATTAGAAGAAAATCTAACGTCGGGTTTGATCGTGACTGAGTAACTATAATATTTATAGACGAAATGCCGAAAGGTCGAGTTAAAAAAGGACCTCAATTCGGTCGATCAATTGTTTTATTCATAAAACGAAAAGATCTTTATGATATGAAATTGCGTTGTTTCCTGCTTCCTCCGTTTTCCTACAGGTCTCACAATTTAATCCCAAATGACACAGAAAGTGACAACGATCCCATTACTCGTCGGCTGTCAGGAGAAGGTCGATTCAAAGACCTTTGAAGGCCTTCCGATACCCGGAAGTGACCTAGTAAAATTTTTCGCCTAGTTTTCATCTTTACAATAACTCTTATAATAGAAATATTACGTGCAAAATGTGGGTAAACAAAAACAAATTTTTACTGAACTATTTTCCTTCGATAAGAATACTTAGTTTCGAGTTCGTAATACTTAATTATGTGTATCCAAACTTTCACGTCGCTGCCATCATTTGCAGATTGGAATTCTCAACATGAATTTAGATCCCAATTATTTTTCCACACTCGCTACTTTTTTGTACGGCACCCTTGTACCCTATTATCCAACAGAGTGTCCTTGCAGAAACCGCTTTTAACGACCGTTTTCCCCGGAAGCGTGTCCGAATGCGCGCTTAATTGCTCCGCAGCGTCTAATTCCCGGCCGCGTGTATTTGCAGGGCGGTGAGCCCGGGCTCGACGGCGCCCTACCTCTCCACCTACATGTGGGACTACTCGCGCCTGCGCACGCCGCCGCCGCCGCTGCCGCCCCCGCCGCCGCCGCCGGCCTCCCTCGGCGGGCCCCCGCTCCGCCTGGTCAACGCCATCCGCCTCTCCGAGCTCAGCGGAGGAGGTAACCGCCACCACCCCGCGCCCGCCGGCTTGCTGCCCCCGTAAATGGGAGGAAGAAGCGGGATGGTTAAATGGCAATGGGGAAATCGGGGGGGGGTATGACGTGCGCGGAGGCGTCGTGGAAAATGTACGACTTGCCTTCGAACCTGTTGGGCATGATACTGTCAGTCAGGGCCGGATTTACCTACTAGTAACATAAGTTCTCCCATCCATGAGGAACCCCGCGCCCGGGAAAAGTTCGTGAAAAATTCGAAAAAAATCATAAAATAAGTTTGAATCACTTAAAAAATCGTTTATCAAATATTATTCTGTACCAAAAAGTTTGCATTTTAAAAAAAGTATTTTTTAATACAAGATTTTATTAGTAAATCTGAAGGACTTTTTCTGGAAGGGGGCCCCAAGACGATTTTAGGCTTGAAGGTCCCGTAGAAATTAAATCCTGCCCTGCTGTTACTAGTAATAGAGAAGTTGGTGTTGGTGTTAGTATTGTATAAATGAGAATATATATGTTTAGAGTGAGAAATTGAGTGGGTGGGAGAGTGTATGTATCGTGATATTTCAACTGAATGATGTACGAAATTTGGTGTCGAGTTCTTCTCTTGTTCTTTTGTAAGCTATACAATTAAAGTGGCCTTTTACATTGCGTATTTGTGTTTGTATTACATGTGTAACTGTAATCTTTAAACTTCTGAGTTCTTCGACTTCTGAAACCCTTCGTAAAATAAATATCAGCAGTGTTATATTTTTGCAGTAAATAGTGGTCAGGGGTAGGGGGGGGGAGAATGTGGAAATTTAAAAAATGAAATATTTGATTTGATCAAAATTATTTCGATTAAGGAGAAATCAAAATCGAACAGATATTTTCAAGAATCTGACTCTTTTAACACGAATAAGAATGTAAAAGGCCATTTCAAACCTCTAAGAATCCAGTGTTATAATAATTTGGTTCCGAGTTGCACACTGTTTATTTTCTTTCCATTTCACACTTTAGCGTTGCGTCATTCTGTAGTAAAAGTATTAATTAATAAGATCATAAAACACAAATAATAAAGTTCTCTTAAGTTAGACTTGTTTATATTTTTTAGTATCAAAACATAATTTTACAAGTTCATTATAAAACTATAGTATATTTAAAACGAATTATTTTAATGAATTTTAATATATGGAAATTATCTGAATTAGCTATTATAAAATAATTTAAATGGTTCATGTTGGTGAGATAAATATGTTTTTGACGTTTTGTACTCTACAATAATAATACCAATGCCACTAATTAGAAAAGTAACAAATTTACCATTCAAATACAATTCCAAAAACTGCACTAATAGTAATTACTCGTAAGAATTTGCACTCGGCTACCAATTTACTCTCGTGCGAGATGCATTACTTTACAGACAGCTTTATTGAATTTCATTTCATTGTAATTCAAGTATATTCACATCATATGTATATGTATATTTAATCACTTAATTGTGTACTATGTTACATTAAAGCCAGTGATAATTGATGCGGTACGGCGAAAGTATTTTGTTTTCTTCGCTGCATTCACAGATTCATTTCAACATTTGAGCATCGTCTCACTTTAAGCACTAGAGTTAAAAATTGAACTTTTAAAAAGTGCATGAATAAAAACACATTTAAACAGGAAAAATGTATAATTTCATCAATATTATAAATAAATCAGCCAGGAGGACATGTACCCCCACCATACATTTGCGCTTTTTATTTCCTGACTCACTTTTCGAGTAAAATTATGAAAAGATGCGACCTGCGTCCATAAAACCTTGTTCTAAGAACTCGCGGGAGCCTAAGAAGGAAGACTTAGGCGGTCGTTACAGAATAAGGTCTTTTTGGTCCTATTTCACAGGAATACGAAAGACTGCCTCTTCTGGGTACTCCTCTGCGTTTCACAGGTGGTCAGACATGACATAATTTCGAATTCATTAAAGAATAGAATTCACTGTTTGATATTTTATGCAGTTTAAGAGTTAGTTTTTATTAATAATTATTAGAAATATTAGAACTCTAATTCACGCACACATAATGCAATTCTACATAATGTAACGCACAGTTTAGGGCCTGACAAAGTGTAATATATGTTCGTTCGGAGTTAGCTAATGTTACCAAAAGCGAGAAAGTTTAAATTGAATACCTAAATATTGCAAGCAAACTCTAACCCTGCACCTCTACCATCGTTTTGGGGCACGTAAACCAACCCGTTGCGATTGTTGTAGTTGCGAAAGTAAATTGAATGTAGATTGTTGTTGTTGCTTCTGGTCATAAATGTAGCTTCACTATGCGCACGTTTTGTTGAACTCGCCTTTTGCTTGTAGTGGTAGGAGTAGAGGTAAGGGCGAGTCACTATTTTGTTAGCAATCCAGAAGACTCAAGTCTGCAGTTCGTTTACCGTTGCAAATAAGTTTTCAATAACTCGGGAACGAAAATGTCTAGTTTTTCAAATGTTGCTAATCACATGCATTTTTAAATTTTATTATTAATTTTTTTTAACTTTTACACATTTTTCAACTATTTACAGTTAAAATGATAGCAAGGTATTCTGGAACTCAAGAAAACGTGCGCAGATGATGCGTGATTCTCCCCCATACGTCACATTCAGTTTTTACTAATTTTTGACTAAATAAATTTAAATCAAATATAATTTTAATATAAGTTGAAAAATGTCCTCATGTGCTCAGTATTATGACCAATGAAACGGTAGCATTTGTGGAAATCTGCCAATCTGTTCATGTTGTCAAGAAAAGTTTGTTTTTTTAAAAAATACATACTGAGGTGTTCAAAATTTGTAGGTGGCTACAGGTGGTACAAAAATTTGATGTTTCCACAGGGTGGTTCACGAAAAAATGTATCGTGATGGCTCCGAGAGTATATTACATTGGATGGCCCATCAAGAAAAACGTGATGATGCTCTGCTGATAACTAAAAGCAGACTAAAACTCATCCACTATTTAACCCTCGTCAGTAGCGCAACGAAATGAGTACGGATCCGCCCGCAAAACATTTATCCTCGCCCCCTTTATAAAAGTGTAAAGCTAACTCAAGCAGCGTTAGTACCTTAAATAATAAAAAATATCCCCCAAAAATCGGGCCAGAACGTTATGCCACTGACCTTCATACCGTATCTGGAGTCTTTTTGGACCCCATGATCACTAATTTGTTAATAATTTCCAGAATGATTTCAGTCTTCTTAATATATATGCCTTTGTGCGCTTAGTAAGCAGGTACGAAATAATTTTCACACATTTTCCAAATTGTATTAGTTATTGTTTTCGTTATAAGAGACTGGTTTGGGCTAAGGTATGGCCAGTTATTTTCGCATTCTCATTTGAAATATCTTGACATAAACTTAAAAAAATATGTTTGATACAGTCAATATTTTATTTACCTCGAAATGTCTTTCACGAACTATTATAAATATTTCTGAAGCATTATGTGTCAACAATGCAGGTTACGTACGGTAGAGATTATTCTTCTTATAAAATACTTAATTATATATGAATAAAATATATTTATTATGTTATTGAAAATAACTTATAAAATATATCCTTATATAAAACAATTATTTAGACTCAGTATATTGCCGTACACATTCGTATTCCCATTAGTCAGTACAGCTTGGGGTCCAAAAAGACCCCAGGTATAGTAGTTGATTGTAAATTGCAGATATGGTACGAGGGTGAAACAGTGAGAATTTAATGAGACAGCGCTGAGCCCATCATGGAGAACATAAAGCGTTACGTTTTCTCAATTTTTTGTACCTATTGAAATTGTATAACAATTGGAATTTGTTCTTCTCTGATCTCCTTACAAATAAATTAAAACCAAAGACTTGCATAATTGAAAAAATAATCAATGATACATGGCTATCTGGGACGAGCTAACGTTTCGGGTCACATATGTTATGACCTTCTTCTTAGCTCTACCGTGATGTATAACTAGATCAGTATAGCTTAGAAGAAGGCCACAACATGCTGGCCGAAACGTCATCTCGGCCGTGGCATGGCAAGGTCCCGAGGTCCGGCCGCGGGAGCCTACGAATCCAAAATGTCACTTCATGAAATACCAATGCGTTTGCTGCGCCAATTTCGCAACTTCCTCACGAAGTTTCCTCGACCTTGCCCTCTCTGAGATCTCGTCAATGGCTCGCAGAGAACGCCGAGTGCGCGAAAGCGGTCTGAACTCTGAAAATCATTTGCGTGCTTTGCCTCACGGTTCTATCGCCTCCCCAGGTCTGAGTGGGTGGACTAACGTTATTAAATTATACACGCCCCTCCCGCTGCCCTCCATTGGAAGCCTACTGTTAGACATTATATACGCTTTACCACTGTAGCGCCTCGGTAGCACCTTGGAGTTAAGCAGTGGGCCTGCAGTACATGTACGGATCATTCCCTCCAACAGCACTCAGCACAGATGTAAGGCAGATACATGAAAACTCCTCGACTGCGTCACATGACCGGTCGAGTATCTGTATACAGGGTTGCCTAACAATCAGAGGAACATGCACGTATAATTGCATATAACTCTCCGATAAGCAATATCCCACTACATGTTCAATGACAGAAAGTAATCATTTTCGATTTATAATAAACTTACAAGGGGGGGGGGGGGGGCTATAAGTTGATTACAACATGCATTGTAGTGTCATTTATTCTGAGGTACCTAGTAGTTCTCCAAAGCATTGTTTTATAATCAGGCCTTATTCTAAACATTTTTATTTTATTTACCTACATTTGAAATTTAAAAATTAATAGATGAGGCAATTTTAAAACGTAAACCACTGAAAGGGCATCAATTTTTCTTTGATGACATGCATAACCCCAATAATATAAACAAAATCGACAAACAGGTTTCTATATCATTGTTTCAATCCACCTCCGTCATAAATATTATATTGGCTTACCACGCACATTTAATAGCTGCTTACATGCATTCCATTGTTGTAATAAACTTTAATTTTAAAAAAATACCCAACCCAAAATATCCAACGATGTTTTTGTTGTGTTCTTGTGGAACACCCCCCCCCCCTCAGTTAAAAAAAGTTTATGACCACGTCCTCCAGGCAACCTGCACCGGTGCGCGGCGCTGGGGCCCGACTGCGTGCGCCTGTGCTGCGCGCGCGCCTACCGCCTGCCGCGCTACGTGTCGTGGGACCCCTGCCGCCAGGCGCACGTGCTGGGCATGCGGCCCGCGCCTGCCGCGTGCCGCCTGCTGCAGGCGCGCTGACCCCACCCCATTGTTTCAGCCACGCGTCGCCGTCGGAACGTTTCTACGGAACAATTTCTTCCGAGTTTCTTTCTTCTCACGAGTGCTTGGGGGAAACATTTCTTTCGGACGCTCTGACTTGCACGACCTCCTGGTGTCGAATTCGCGACTCTCAAACAGCAGACTACGCTCCATTTAAACTCGCCGCACTACTTATCAATTTTCGTTAGGACGGACGGTTTGGCTGTTACCTCATCACAAATTAGCCTCGGACTTCTTTGAACGCATGTCCTCAACATAGCTAAATTCCTTACGTCATTATGGTTCCCTGTTGTTTTTTGTGTCACGTTCATCACATTTTCAAGGTCGCACAGGTCGGAGCGCTCCCGAATGGCGAAATAGGTTTTTATTTTTTTTTATGTAGATGCACCCTAAAACAGAATGGGTCCTTGTTGCTGAACTGATTAGTGAATTACTAGTGATAGGACACTTCACTGTACTATACACACAAATCATTTTTGGAAATAAAATATTTGAATACAAGTCCTTTTTCTTAGAAAAGGGCAAGGCATTAAAAGAAAATAAAAATGACTTATCATTCATGTAAATTAATATAATATTGATAGTTAAAAAAGTAAAATACACACTCAAATTAACAATTTGTACATATAAATACATTTCATATTGCTACAAAACTATGAGAATGCCGTGAATATATTACCATATGATAAAATTAAAAAAATAACCATTTCACAACTGTATTTTTTTATTTCAAAATATTACAGTTTCTTATAATGTGCATCAGAACATGTTACAGCTTGTCATTAAGATCTCTCCCCCCGAAGTTGGTGGCAGCTTTATTCCAATTTCCCAGCAATCCTGAGAGTGGATGATGAGATGGGCCTTTGCTTCTGGACAGCAAATGTTGCTTGACCCCAGATATGTCACCTCCACACAATGTAAAATCACGCAATACTGTTTCTCATTAACACCACATATTTTGACATACTTATTGGCATACATTACAAACAACCCTTTTATCAGTTTAATGAAAATTATGTCTTCTGTGAAGCTCCATCAGCACACTGACATGAGATTATACCATTAGATGATATTAAGGGCATCAATAAAAATTAGAAAAATGGAAGAGACAGCTTTCAACTTCTTATCAAAGGATAGGAGCATTTAGTATGGTACATGAAGTGTGAATGTAGGACTCATTTTGTCAAAAATTGTTGCTTTAATTTTTCACAATTGTCACATTCTTTTCTTAATTCTTTCATGTCATAATTTTAAATCAATATATTGAAACAGCCCCTTTCCAATATTTTAAACAGAAAAATTTAAAATATCACACTAGCATAAATAGTAAAGCTAGCGAATTACTATATTTATTTCCAGAGGATCATAAATGCAGTTCAAGAAACACTTCCATCAGGACATTCTACAATATGTCACAGAAAAATCCTTAGGCCAGATAAATAGAAAGAAATAGTCCAACCCCAAAGCAAACTTGTATTAACCCTGCTGTACTGTTTGGGTCCATGTGACCCAAGAAAAAAGTATTTTTTCTGTAAACGGTTCATTTGACAAGTGAGAGTTTTGACCCTTTGTGACTTTGTTTAATTACTCATTGTCAAAACTTTTTCATAGTTTTCTCATAATATCACATTGTTACACATGTACTGTTTGGGTCTATTCAACCAGGCAGTCTAAAATGAATCTTTTCAGAATTTTGAATAGTATTATTGTATATGAACATTTATCAGATTCAAAGCAAAGTATGGATTTACAGATTTATTTACAGATTTACCTGTGTAAACTCACATTTACATAGGTAAGCTTTCTGGAATGAAAGCAGAAAAAAATCAGGGCATGAGAGTGGTATGTGATGTAAGAAGTGAATTGAAAGGGCATAATCTTACATGTGATAATTTCTTCACATTATATAATTTGGGATAGTTTCTGCTGAAAGGGAAAATGAGAATTCTCAGTACAAGGCGTATTTTTGCCAGAACTTCCCCAACAAATGGACAATAAAGAAGTTCATAGTTCTTCCTTTTATTTTATGCCACATACTACTTTAACTATGTTCCAAAAAAGAACAGGAGTGTAGTTCTTATGAGCATGTTGCACAAAGACAAAAGCAATTAGCAACATAGAGGCCAAAATACCTACAATAATTTTACATTACAAGACAACATAAGGCACAGTTGATACTTGAGATCAGCTTGTAAATATTTGTACTTGTAAGAGAAAGATAAATCATTTGCCAATGACTGTATTTTACAACATTCTGGGCATTTCTGTTTATAATGCCTTCATCATGTGAACTAAAATAAATCCTGATTGGAATTGCAAGACATTAATAAAATATTATTTTTGGAAAAATTGGGTATGATCCTCATTTACAAGCTTGTTCAATTCATGAGACACATTCCACGAACTGAAGAGTTGTGACAACAATTGCTTCAGGATCTATTGTGCCAACAAACACCAACGAACTCATGGTAAATTTTGTACATCAAATCTGTGGCGATAAGGAAAAAGGGAATAACTGCAATTTTCATAATTTCGAGAAAAATGCATTATATTATATATAATGCATATATTCTATTTTTATATTCATATATATATATATATATATATATATATATATATATATATATATATATATATATATATATATATATATATATATATATATATATTCTATTTTTGCAGATTTAAGTTGACCGTAGGTTTTTTCTCAACACTTTTGTATAAACAAAACATAGTTTCAGGACTTCAAATAAACATTTTATAATAATAATAAATGTAATTAAATGTTAATTTTTCACTTATTCCCTTTTTCCTAAATATTTGCAGTTATTCCTTTTTCCATAAATGTTTATTTATCATTATTTTCATTTATTTTTATCTTTATTTTAATTTTATGGAGTGAATACATATATATACTATATAATCTTTTAATAAAAGCATACTATTTTTGTAGTATTTGACTTACGAAATAAGAATTATTAAATTAAATTGTAGTTAAACTTTTCAGTTAAAATGATTTTAAAATATTTTACCTTTTTTGAAATAAATTATTTATACACAATTCGTAATTTAATAATAATGTAATATGAAAATAAATAATAACAATAATATATAATTAAATAAATTAATAATAAATTAATATATTAATATAATTAACATATTACGTTACATTAGGGGCCGTGGAGCGCCCATCCAGTCAGAATGTTTGCTCCATTAAAGCACGAAAAATACTGCTCCAATTTGAAAAATAAACAGAAGCAAAATTACAACGAAGATGCATTTAAGTAAATATTAATTATTGAATGTATTATTTTAAAATTTGTAATATTTGTTATTTATTATAAAATGATTTAATTTATTGCTTAATTTCGGTTTAAATTAACTAAAAAATGATTAAAAGTGTTATAATATTTAGAATAATTAATAAAATTAAACAGAATTAATGTTCATTACTTTTAGTATTGATTTTAATGCAGTTATTCCCTTTTTCCTCAAAGTTTTGCAGTTATTCCCTTTTTCCTTATTTTAACCATTTATTTGATAATTTAACATTGCTCGTATATTCAAATATTACAGATTACTATATTTATTATCTTGTCTGATAAAAGTATAAGTATCAAAGATACCAAATTTAGTATTATCTCGATTTTGACAAAAAATGCAGTTATTCCCTTTTTCCTTATCACCACAGAAATAATGACAATAAAACAAATATTTTGTGTGGTGTGTGCAAAAAACATATTTGCAAGCAACATGCAAATTATTTTTGTCCTAATTGTAGTAACAAAGCATAAAAAAAATGTAATACATGGTGTTAGTATAGTTCTTAATGTAGCACATACATTTTTTCAAGTACAGTGAAACTCCGTTATTATGTTTCTAGCTTATGCGTTATTGTTTTTTGTAGGTTCCGGATAATTCCCATGCTAAATTATTTCAGTTATGCGTTTTAAGTATATACGTTTTTCACACTAATATGTAGATAATAAAACTCCCTTTTAAGACCTTACAACGTTCAAATGATCCCGGTGAGGCGCGGAGGCGGTCTACGCCGAGAGACCGAAACTTAACTCTTAAGTGTTACTCTAGTTCGCACGCTCCGGAGCGCTCCCGCGGAGCGACCTGTTGCTCGACCTCTTCCCGCTGATGAAACTTGCAATGTAGAAGCACGACTCGGTCCAGCTGAGCGGCCAAGATGCGTGCCAGCGGAGTGGTGGCCCAGGTCACCTCCCGCAGCGGGAAAATGTCAGGGTTGGGTGCGCACGGGAGCTCTCTGAGGATCTCAGGAGGCTCTCTGAGGATCTCAGGCTAGCTCCGAGGGAAGGTCAAAGACATACCCGGGAGAGAGCAACGGCGCAGATGACCAATAAGTGACGAAGTTTTTGCACAGACTGACCCATTCTCCGAAGGCCCTTTTACTCGCCGTAATAACACACGAGATCCTTTCGATTGTGGCATGGCAAAAGCAGCTAATGAAACTGATCGCTTTTCCGCGCGACGCGGCGGGTGTCGCCAAGCAGTGGCAATCGTGCGTTTCCTGCCGCCACGTAGAACGCCGTGCTCTGACCCGCGGAATCTCAAGTAACATCAAACTTGAAACCGACGCAACCAACCGCGGTTCGCCGCCGCCAGTTGTAGACCACGCAGGGCACGGCCTTCGATTCCGCAGTGAAACTGAGTCCCGCAACGTCATCGGTCTGGTCCCCATTGCGTGTCTGCAACCCCAATCTCAGAGAGACTTCGATGATGACCTTCCGCCGACGATATTTTTGTTCAAGCTCACCAGTGGCTCTGGGTTTAAATCGAAATATAGTTCGTATTCTATCGTGGTTTTGTGTCCGCAATATTAAACGAAAAGGCAACATCTTTCAATATCAGACACAAGAAAAATTTGAAAAGTTGTTAGGCAGTAATAAAGTAGATATTGTTAAAGAACTGGGAAAACTGTAAAAACGATAGTGTAAAAATACTGAGTTTTATTTTGCTCATAATCAATTTCTGTTACGCGTTTTTCTCACTTATACATTTTCCCTCTTCAGTCGCCTGAAAAACGTGTAGGTGAAGTTTTACTGTAGTAAAAATATTCATTTTATCTTCTTTTTTTCGTAAATAATTTGTTGAGTCATATAAATCCAAAAAGTACAGCCGTACAGTAAATTCAAACAGTACAGCAGGATTAAAACATTAAGACCAAAATATGCTCAGAAGTACTATTTCTCACCTTCAATGGATCTTTACTTTCTTGCCTTCCTATATATGTAGTAAACAGAAAGTATTGTAATGTTGCAGCAGAAATCGGCGATTTTTCGACTGAAAAATTATTGCCAGGCAAAAAATTATTGCTAGGCAGAAAAAATTATTGATATAGTTAGTTCATTTTGTTCTAACATTAAGGAAAATCAATGACATAATGTCCCTATTTGCTTTCACGCCCAGCATTTTGATTTTAGTCCCTTTTCTACATTGTTTGCCTTAATTTTGATCTAAATTATCAGTGAATGTTTTGTGTAGCCCTTGTGTATGTATGTTTGACAGATATCCTTTATACTAAAAAAAGTTCAATGGAAATGTCATGGCATGAAAACTCATTTTAAAAACCTTTGAAACAATAAGTTTTAAAAAAAATTTCAACTTCTTCTAACAAAAGTCTGAGTTTATTTTGCTTAAAATGTGAAAGGACATGGAATATTATTAAATTTCATATATTATTCAATTTTATCTGAAAAAAACTAATGAATGTAGAAAGCAAATGCATTGCATGAATAAAAAGAATTTGTGCCATTCTGCGTAATTACATCAAAAAGTTAATACGTGTGGTTTACTTCATATTAGGGAATCACAGTACTTTCAAGGAACAGACTGGAATAGTTAATTTTGTTATAAGGCACTATCTAATACAACTCTTCATGGTTACACTGTCTAATACACTCCTCATTGCTTTGGACTTGGCTCTGTTTCAGGTATTTCCTTGCATTTATACTCTGGTAAACTTTCACAAAGCAGTCTTCACACACTCTCCAATCATATTCCTTGATTGTTTGTCTTTGTATCTAAATTCCAAAACCATGATGTCTTGGTGGAACCATTCTCCTCGCTCATTAAGGCGAATTTATAATGCAGTTTTGTAAGTACAGATAAGTAACGTGACAATGAAAAGTGTCTTCATTGTCTTTTTTTATTCTTTACTATTTAAAAACGTCTTTCAATGTCTTAAAATGTTTTAGACGTTATAGAATAAAACCTATTTTTGTCAAAAAAAGTTCAAAGTATAACAAAAAAACTTGTGTTTATCAACAACAAAAAAGAAGGGGTTACAAAAATTAGTTTTCATGCTGTGACATTTTTGTTATTTTCTTAGTGTAAAGGATATCTGTCAAACATATATAGGCTTCACAACATTCACTGATCATTTAGAACAAAATTAAGGGGGGAAAAAACACCAACACCAACACCAACAACAGAAAAAGGACTAAAATCGAATAAAATCAAAATCCTGTCCGTAAAAGTAAATCAGGAACATATGTTATTGATTTTCCACAAACGCCACCCCAAAATTCTTTTGAACCATGTAATCTAATACAATGAAAATAAACCTAATATAGTAATTATGTCTAATACCGTATATAATCTAATATAAGGTACATAGTAGTGTCAATCTTGCTAATATATACATAGTAAACTACTTCCTCTAACACATTGTGTAGTCAGAATCCATATTTTATGGGTCCTTGATACAGAAAAATCAACTGATGGCAAAACATCTGTCTGTCTGTCCATCTGTGGTCACGCTAGTGCCTAAACTGTTCAGTCTATTTTCTTCAATCAATCTGAACAAATTCAATGCTCCACAAGTTTGAGACAGATATTTTTGACTTAGAAGGCATTTTACATGATCCTTCAACATTTTCAAAATTTCTACATTTGAAAATTTCCAAACTTTTACTGTCTTTGGATAGAATAGAAATCACTTTTTAAAAAACAGCACCAGGTCTCATTGTCATTGAAATCTTTGAATTTTCGAAAACTACAAATGTTAAATTTCTTTTTCAGCATCTTTCTACAACTACAGTATAGAGATTTTTTCTGAGTAAAGATCTTTAAAAAAAGGAATTTACAATTACTGAATCATAATACAATATCTAAAAACTTAAAAAAAATCGATTAATGCAAGTCTTCAAATAAACATATTGTACTAAGTTTATTGATAAACAACCAGTAAATATAGTAAGAAGTACATCTCTGATAAGAAATTTGAAATATAAATTATGACATACATTTCAGTTATTTGTTATTTTATCCAATTTTACTGTAGAAGCTTTACTTTTAGACACCTGACATGGAGGAACATAGATATATTCCTCCACACACTTCATTAACGGCTCTTCTTAAAGTCTCAATAAATGCATATTTTGAGGATTCACAAAATTCAGGAAGGTAACTGCACAAATATGCTTATACAGATAAGTAAATTATTGTCAATATATGCCCTACAAACAACTTTACTTTCAAGTTAAGTTTTCAAAAAAAGAGTTCAGGATTGAGTGTTCAACTTCATGAAATTCAAGTTTTGTTGTTCAGAAAAATATATCAGCGATATTCATAGTTAAAAACAATATTTGTTACACCATGATATAAGTTTTGAAAAACTTGTGCTTTGTTGCAGAACTACTGGTATTGCTATTGATATATATGGGCAGAACATGCAAACACTATGATGGTGCCCAGGTTTGATTAAGAGAAAGTGAAGGAAAGTAAAATGGAATAAATTATACCTATCTTTAAGTTATTATCTAACTAACAAGAGTTCATAAACCTTGTCAACATAGAGGGTAGTGTGTTTTAAAATGCACCCTCAAATAGACTTTGACGCAAGGCCACACTAGCTATGCTTTTTGAAACTTTTCAATGGTAGCCACTCATCAAACCCTAAGACAATATTTGAAAATCAATTTACAAGTGTTTTAGATTAAGTAGTGATCAAGAAAAATTAAAATTATAAACTCAGATAAAGTCAAGAATTTGCCGGTTTAGCTCTCATATTAATAACTATCTCAGCCATTCAGACATTGAAGTAAATTTGTTTCCTCCTCCCATTGAAAAGACTTCAAAACTCAAACAAGATTTTTGTCAAAAACAAATCATTTCAATTATCAATCAATTGTCTTCAGTTTCATTTTTCATCACAATCCTTTCAGAAACTGTTCTACTATTGAAATTATTAATATACAAAAACTTCCTACAACTTTTCTTTAATAGGATGTTTTAACATGGATGAAAAAATGTATCAGTGCTCAGAAGGGTTCAACTGCAACTCAATCCCTCTTAGAGAAGGGCTTTAGAGCAGGTGCAATTAGAAAGCTATTTAATTTTTTTAAACCGAAACCAGTGGGCATTCTTCATATGATATGGAGCAATGTTTCTGTCATAAATTAGAAACAATTGAAGCACTAGATGTAATAAAAGCATAAGATGTTTTATGCTCTTATTGCATTAAGAATGTTTTGACTACAGAAGTTTCTCCCTCTACGTAGAGAGATATCAGTAGAATACAAAGTGCAATGGCACATGCATCAGCAAGGAGAAAATTTCAGGTATTCTTTGTTTTCCATCTTTAACAGGTATCTCAACAAGTTCAGATTATAATGATCTAAATGAGTCTACAGTCCAGCAAAAATTTAATGCCAACAAATAACGTCAGAAAAAGTATCAACCTTGAAAATCATCGGGCTAAAGTATTAAAACAATGTTTTTGAAACATTTCAAGAATAGTTGCAAATTTAGAATTAAATTTTACATGTGTTTTCTCCAAACATAAGATGAAGAGGAGGCATCCAAAACTAAGCCATGTGTATCTCAACAAAAAATATAAGTTTATGGATGTCCAGAACATAAATCTAAAACAAACTGGAAAATAGGTGTAAAGAATGAAATGAAAAAGGATGTGCTACCTTTGAAAACATTTCTAAAACTCGAAAATGCTCAGTGTCACAGCTACATTTTGTCACGCAATGAAAAGGTTTGTTGTGAGTCTTCAAAACATGAAAGTGAATAAAAAATAAAATATGTTCATGGAAATTGTAGCTACTATTTCATTTGAGTAAATATCCTTCCATTCTTCCACATCGTAAAGTCATATCCCGAAACTTTAATGAAAAGTGCATAAATATAATAAAGATCAGGCAAACACAGTCTACAAAAACTTTTTGTTCAATTTCTTGTAGCAAATATACTTTCATTGAATTTGTACGACATTACCCAATTGTGCATAACACCTATGCTCTAATTGCATACAATCCATTAGCTTCCTTGAATACTTTTTATTGTGCAGAAAACAAAATTAATCTTAATTTTTTCTTCTAACCTTGAATAGACTTATGCTCTTATAACATCTAATGCTTTAATTATACACAACTGAAAGGGGGAAAGCAAAGCTGCATTTACTGCTCCAAAACAAAGATCTTTTAATAAAGAACCTGTCTCTCATTCTCAATTCATAAAAGCAATGAGCATCAGAAAGTTACCAGTTAAATCATTAAAACAAAATGATTTCCTGATGATGATCATTAAAACACCTTGATTTCACTACACATTGTCAGCTACATCCCATGAAAACACTGGTAAAATGCTTAGACATATACCTTGAAACAAATACATCATTCGCATCATATTTTAACCCTTAAGCTGCTGAGATATCCTTCCCTCGGTGGATTTACAACTTCCCTTTTGTACACTTGGATGTGCCCTGAAATATTTGGGGAGGGTATTGAGAAAAATTTGCACTCTCTTAAAAAAATTATTTACTTATTTACCATTATACTTATTTTTCCCCCACAAGTTTTTGCTTTGTTTCATTTTCAAACAATCACTTTGAACGATTTTGACATGGCAAAAATCTGTCCAAAGAGATAATGTGTTCAACAAGTACCATATATTTTCATTTTAAAAATTTCTCCTTAAAATTATCTGTTACATTCCTATGGGTTTGGATAATATTTAAGGAGCAAATGTATGTTACTGAACCACTCAAGCACAAAGATGGAATATGTACTGCTTTCCTAGATAGATGCTTCACAAGAAAAAAATGTTTAATTCTCTGATGATTGCTCGAGTTTTTCAGAATAATTGAAATTATGAAAATTATATCTAGGCATTTCCAAAACGGTCATCAATTCCAAGCATAATGAAATTCCAGTCATTAATTCCAAGCCTTTCAAAGCATAATGAAATAAATAAACTTCATAATTTTATAATTGGTCATAATCCTGTACTTGGTTTGAAATTAAGCACTGAAAAATCAACTAACTGTATTTAGCAATGTTTTGTAATATTATTTACTCTATGATTTTACATATTGTATTACAATATTTAATTTCATTCAAATGAATAAACTAGCTATTAATGACTAAACTAAATATATTTTGCAATTTTTCCTGGACATACTGACACCCAATTGTTAAATCACTATTTATCTTCAGAAACTACATTCTTTATTACATGAGTTAAAGACAACACTATCAAGAAATAAGAGAATTGCAATTATACCAAAGTTAAACAATCTATTGGAATTTGTAGGTACAGCACTGATTTGAGATGAAAGTGAAGACATGTACAGTTCAAATATTTTATTCAATGCCTCTGTCTCAATATTTTTCACACTTTATAGTAACTTTTTTTTAGCTTTTATACACTTCAAACATAAGTAAGAACTACTCAAAATAATTAACATAATTTAATATAGCTGAGCTCATCCTTCAACTAATGCTATACTTTTAATATTTTTAAAGTATATTTTTAATGCAAATAAACAATACAATATTTTTCAATCAGAAATAATTGATAGGACCCAAAAAGTTTACATAAGATTGTATACAAATGTTTCCAATATTTACAAATCATTCTGGGAACATTTTTCTTGCAGATTCCATTTATAGAAATATTTCATCTAATTTCAGTAATCAAGAAACTTAATCATAATATAATTCATTTAACTATTTTCTAAAGTAGGAACATTTGTATAACTTTTTACCAAAAGTTCTGAGACTTCTGAACTGTTAATTAAGCGTTTTGAACCTTTATTCATGATTGAAGCCAAATGAGCTGCTAACACATGTTTACAAGACATATCAGTTCTGGTGCCAACAACGTGGTAACGAAATGCTGGGCACGGGCAGTAATTCACTTCAGGTAATAATGTGTACAATGATCCACCACTCCCAGTCACCTGGAAGAAAAGAGGAACTAACAATAGAGAACCAAACAACTTCAAAATATAATTACATGAATGTGATTTCCAATAAAAACTAACCTGTATTACAGTTCTTATACCATCTGGGTCACTAAGGAATGTTACACAATCCTTTTCCAATAATTCTACAGCTCTTTCACAAACATTTCCATAAACAGAGTACAGTGCAAGTAAAGATCTGTCTGTTACTAAAACAATTAATTAAATTTTCAATAATTATGTTTTCCTATTAAAACTACAATACTTACAGTAATTTAACAGGTTTGAAAAATGTGTCAAAAACCACCTAATGAATAAATTTTAACAAACTAATTTTCAGTAAGACTTGGACAAAAACTAACAAATAAAATATATCCTCTCCAAGGGCTCTGTTTATTCTATTTGGAGAACAAAGAATGAAACACATTTATTCTAGTTTGAAATATCAAATGTACTGTCTCAATCTATATTCCGACAACTACAAAAAAATGAAGAATTATTTTCTATCAAAAATAATGTTGCTCCGTAAAATGCAAACAGCACACACTTTTGTAGTCTGAATCTACAGTCAATTTGTAGCTCTCTAAATAGCATAAATTAAATAATCAGCCTCTAAAACTTGAATATTGGAATTAAATTCTTCTATTCAACAATTGTACAATATATACAAAACTATAAGTAATGTTTTTATTCTTTAAAAATGAAAACAAAGCAAATTGAACATTCTCATTGGGTGTACACTATACAATTTCAATAAAAAATGTTTCATCAACCCCTTGATTTGCTTCTAGTCATAAAAGTAGCTTCACAATGTGCATGTTGAGCTCTCCTTTTGCATGAAGTGGTATGAATAGATTCAGGGGATGTGTTACAATTTTATATGTAATGCAAAACAATCAAACCTTCACTTCGTTTACCAAAGCAAATAAGTACTCTATAAAGAGAGCGAAGTTTGGGAGCAAAAATGCATATTTTTTTTCCCAAATGTATGGATTTTTAATTTTATTTTATTATTACTAATTTTTGTTTATTTTACTTTTTACTTCTATTCACCTTTTAACCATTTATAGTTAAAATATTAGGAAGGGAATCACACAATTTTTACTGCTCTATGTACTAAATAAATCAAATCCTTTGCTGCCTACTGCCAGGTATTATCATAAAAGGGTCTGAGCTCATCTGGTATGACTAGAGTAGAAAATCTCTTGTATAATACTGTGGTAGCCCCTAGCATCTTGCCAATTAATTACTTTGAAAACTGATCGTCTCCAGAGTATGTCACCAATCATGGCCCCATTTGTAATTCCCTTTATCTATTATCCAATTTAAATACACTGTCTTGTGACAGATCTCTCAGAAGCTCCCAATTGGATAACTACGTTATAGCTGATAATCCGTCGCAAGTCACAATATTTAAATCAGACAATGAAATCTCAAAACCAATTCAATGCACACTAAACACAGCATTAAACACAGCAAACTATACCGACATGAAGGTCACATAAACATGACATGGCCCCGTTTACAAGTCACTGATTCAATTTAATTGAGTTTTCATAGAAGTAATGTTGTTATCTTACACTGTGATTGTTCGTAAAGTTTGAAAGTATTAAATATATAATGAGCTAACATTTCTAAATTTTGGAATTATTTTATATATAGAGGTTTAGAAAACGGTAAAAGGACATGAAAAATAGGACATCCCACACAAAGTTGGGCACAGATTAGTTGGTATTGCCCACTACTTCTCTTTTTTTGCATTTGAGAAATTTTCTAACAGATAAAAGAAAACTTCAGAGCGTGGAAATATTCAATTTCGAGCAGTGTAATAGAGAAATAGCTTCACGCATCAAGTTTTGTAAAATTGTCAAAATAGATCTCATAAAAATTCTGAGAATGTAAGAGGAATTACATAAAACACTTTATTAAAGATTTGTAAGTTATTATAGAATGTGAATTATTTAAGTGAAGCCACAACAGTACAGAACATATGCACTATGACACCCATTAGAGAATGAAAGCAGGTTACAAAATAGTTAATCAAAATTGTTTAATGAAATGTAATGGCAGAGGTGAAGGTGTATATGTAGGAGGCAGAGAATGAAAAGAGTAGTCACCACTTAACAAATAATTGTCGATTTTTTCTTTCTCTTTCTCTCCTCCCCAGATACGAACACTGGTCTACTGGCTAAGAATAATGTATGATGCACTAAAATCGTATCTCTTAGTCCCACAATGTATATGTAACCAATTTACACATAAACCCCTTGCAATAGAACTAATATTTAAATAATACTTACGTCTGTCATTACTAGAAAAAATGCCCGAAATCTCTTTCATCAAATCTCCACTTACATCGGCCAATAGAGAGGCCAAAATTTGATTCCGATCGTGAGCCATTACAGAGATTTTTTTCCCACTTTCAATATAATACTTCTTATAGCGATGTGGGAGAGACCATCGGATACAGCACCTGTCATTGATTCTTACACTTCAACATAATATAAGTAAGTGAACAGCAGTTATCCTCTCATATGTTAAATTCGTATTTCTACCGCCATTTTACCACTTGCCTATTGCTAACCAAAGAATAATTTACATGCACTACGTAAATCACGATGAAGTAATACATGCATGAATTTTCTGAAAAGTAATTTTAAATCATTAAAATAATAGTTGTAAATAGAATGAGTTGAAAATTTAAAACAAATACATGCCTATTTTAATACTGTAATACAAAAATGATTAGAAATGTTTCATTTCAATTGTATATTGTTTGACACTCTACGAATAAAGAAAAAAAGTTTCCTTTTATTCTTTGCTAGAACGCAGAGCACATAGAGGGATCGTCCATTTCCCTAATTCCGCTGGCCCGTAGGTTACACAACCGCAATGGCGAAGGT
This sequence comes from Gryllus longicercus, assembly GCA_038098605.1. Taxonomy (NCBI): domain Eukaryota; kingdom Metazoa; phylum Arthropoda; class Insecta; order Orthoptera; family Gryllidae; genus Gryllus; species Gryllus longicercus. The sequence continues at coordinate 1,098,121 of JAZDUA010000290.1, forward strand.
CGTGAATTTACTGACCACTAGAGGCCCAGTTTTGGCCAAGAATGCACTTGAAGCGGCGAAGCCTAAATTTGACACATTTTTGAAATACGCCAAGGTGGAATTGGTGCCACCCACTCCAGGTGATATTCCACAGATACGATCTGGAATTCAGAAGATTTTGTCAGGAGCTAGAACAGGAAGATGGAAGCAACTTACAGTGAAAGAAGCTTGGTTGAATACTCTCGTAACTGCAGAAGTTTGCTTTTGGTTCTTCGTGGGAGAATGCATTGGCAAGAGAAGCATTGTAGGATATCAAGTGTAAAATAGTGTCAAACTCTTGTAGCAAATCAATTTGTCTCTCATATGAAGGACTACAACCTGTGGTTAGAAAGATTACCTTCTGTTTTATTACAAAAGGGAAAATGTATGTAAAAATGTTTGGTGTTGCATTAAATATTTAAAGTTGCACTTGTGAGTTACTTTTCCCAGTAAATCGGATCCTGCTGCACCTGTAAGTTAGTTTCTGTCTTCCCAAGGTGAAAAGGTCAGTTTCTTGCTAAAATAAGATATTTGCACACATTTCTTCTAATTCTTCTTGTGGCTTTGAAAACCCTATCCAAGCCCCAGTGTAAACCAGTCAGTTTTTGTTCAGACTTGTAACTGCTTTTCCATGTATTAGGACAGTGAGATTTCATGCCTTTTTTTTTTTTTTTTTTTTTCCTAAGGTGCAGTTTTGTATTTTGTTTACTAGCTTATTTAAAATCGGCTCTTAAAGTTTTCCTAGGTGGAAAATTATTTACGATTGTGTATTTCAATCAAAATTTTGTAGTAAGCTTCAAAAATGTCAGTTTTCCCTTTGTGTATCTAGTCATGATTTTCAGAGGAAATAAATGTTATCACTATATGCTAAGGAACTTTAATTCTACTCATTCAGAATGAAATGCTTTTGAATTTGAAGTAATTTCTTGAATTGATGAAATAATGGAAAGAATATTCTTACTTCTCAATAGTAGAGAAAAACATTTAGTGAACTGTTCAGTCTTGACATTGTCACTAAGTGCAGAGAAATGAGACCACAGTGGAAAATTCTGCTATAAACAAAATAAACCATTAAATTGTATTAGAAATGCATTTGTTTTCATCAATCTATATACTTATTTTCACATCCTTTGTGGTCACTATTTTATGAAATAGTAGGGCAGGTAGTGTCGGAAGTCTTCCCTCATGTAATGTATAATGTCGATGTAATAAGTGGGATTCTCGTTTCAACAAATACATTGTACAACATTCTGTGGTCAGTGGCACTATATATTTACTAAATTAAAATATTTGAACTATTTTCTTTAAGTTATCCAGTAAAAACCCGTATTAGATTATATCTGCAGATGTTCAGTGAAAATGTTCATTATTGATTTTACTTATACACGTGATGTAATAGCAAATAAGGTGCTATTACATAACATGTATGTGCCAAGTCTGAATGACTTTGATATCTGTAACATCAGTTTTCTGCAATAAGAATGCTAAGTCGGAATATCTAGTATCTAAAACATTTGTCACTTTTTTAGTGCTGCATTCATGAAATCAGTTTTTAAATGTCCATGTCAAGAATTTAATCTAAAATAAAAACTGGTTTGCTATCCTTTACATGAACGCACATTATGCAAACTTACGGCAATGTGTGAAAAGCTTCCATCTTCATTAATCGTTAAGTTAAAATTTTGGAAGAATGTCATAAGATTGATCACACTAATAGAATGAAAATTTCTTAAACAATTAAAAATGTAAAATCAATTTTGATCTAATGTGTGCTATCTGATAGATGAATTTTCTGTCAAATTTGTATCCAGTATATAAAAATGTGAATATTTTCTTCTTGTTTAGAAAATAACAAGGGGTATCAAGCATGAATGAATACCACTTACGTAACCTTTACTTGTGCAATGAGAGTTCATCTTCAGGGAATGAAAAAGCTCTTGGAATTATCTAGTCATATTAGCTTAAGGATAGGGATCCTGGAGCTCAAGAAAAAATGCATATTAAATACCATTTCTTCAACATTCATCTGAAGTACTAACATACTGGTTCCGATTTCTTTCTTAGCACAAAAGCCCAACTTCTTTTCCATCTCCATTACATAACAAGATAGAGTGTGTTCGATTCTAACACTAGTCATAAAACCCAATGGAATAGGCCTATCTCAAATAACAGGAGAATCAACTTACAAAATCCACATGACGTCATGACAACTGAAAAGTTTTGCTTCTCATTTGTTCTGAATGCGAAATATTACATTATTTCTAATATAAACAAAATGTATATAATCTTTAATGACAGGAACTGTATCCAAGCTATGCATTTTAAGTATTTCAAATAGAAAATTTTTGATATGGCATGACATAAAGCAAATTATTCTTCCACAAGATATTTCTATTCCATTAGCCCACAACGTTTAAAAGAAACAAACTGGAAACTGCAAAAGTAAGAAACCTTGGCTAATCAATTGAAAATGAATAAAGTTTAATGTGCGAAGACTGATGTATTATATTCAGCACAACTGAGGTAATAATGAAGTCACGCCATGACCTATTATCTTGGGTCCTTCTTGACCCCAGTGCTTGGGTTTCAGATAATTCCATGACTTATTCTCTCATCTTGTGTTTTGTGTAATAGCTTGCAAGTATTCAGACAGCAAGATTAACATTTGTGTTGGTTGTGCGTAACAGTGTTGGGGTCCAAAAATACCCTACAATAGTAATTGTGCAAAAGATTTTGACAACTGTCACTTTTAATCTCAAAAAATTTGCTATTAATAGAGCAGCAATTCATATTGTCAGGTGAAATGTGACTGCTGGTACCGTTAAGGGCTATATGGCTACAGATTTTGATTTAGATGTTTGAACTGAGAAGGCATGAGATTTGCAATATACAAGAAAGTGTAACAATCATGTAGCCTGTGGAATGGAAATACGGAAAAAATGCATTCAAAATGCTCAACATTCGCACAATGCAATTATGGATAATTTTCTACAAAATACTTTCAAAAAATCTAAATTTTTGAACAACCAAAAATGTCAGTAATGCTCAATTTTTTCAGAAGAAAATGGTTTAAGGTGTGAAGTATGCAATATGAACTCCTTATCAAAAAGTGCCAGCCTTTTGCTACAAAATTTGATAATTTCTGAACAAACTAATTTCAAATTATATGTTAAAACCAAGTACATTCAGAAAATTTAAATAAAGAACATAATTTTAAAATAAAGAGATATAAAAAGACCCTTCATAGCACCTGAGTAACAAAAATAATAGTATCAATATATGGCAACATGAATTAATTCGCTTTGACTCATTTCAAATCAAAGATCGTAGCATTAAATTCTACCGCTCAATACTCCTATTTTCATTCATTGTAAGCCCTCTTGATTTATAAAGTGCTAAAAAGATTATTTAATTTTCATGTGCTGATAGTAATTGCAAGAAATTTCTTTTGAAACCATGAACATTTTTAACATGAAAGTTTGATTAAATTCTGTTCTATTATCTTTTCAAAACCAACAATATAATATGGATTGAAAATATAAAAAAATGGATAAGAATAATGATTAGCATGCTTACAAAACATACAGGAGATAAAGAGAGAAAGAAACAGTTGCAAATTTCTTACAGAAGATGAAATGCAGTACATCTAAAGAATGTGAAAAGTCAGATTGTACATATTAATACGCTTGGATCAGAATGTCGTCCATTAAAACAGAGCAAGGCATTATGAAAGCTTCATTACTATATTATGCATTTATCACAAATAATAAGGCAGATATTTCGTGAAAAGATAAAAATAATTACTGCTGCTTGAACCTCTTGTGATACAGATTTCTGCTTTTATTTATGATCACATTCTCTCCACTATAATAGTAGTACAAAAAGAATGCAATGGACTGACAAATACTCAAACATAAATATTTATTTTCCCATAACATGTATCATTACATGTTCAATAGTGTGTTGTGCGCAACACTGATTTAGAATCAATATTACAATCAAAAAATATAAAATTAAATTTAATATCAGTACCAATCAAACCTCATAAGCTGTTTGAACAGAATTCATCATTTCTTTTTAGATACAGTCTTTCCATACATACCATCTAGGAACAAACCCGAAAATACAAGGACCGTGGCAAGCCACTGTCTAGGCAATAATGTATTACCAAATAATAATACAGATCCTAGGACTGTGAAAAATTTTCTTGTTGTGGTCATTATAGAACATGGTAAAGGACCAAAATCACTGACTGTCAAAAAAATAAAAAACTGTCCAAGGGCACTTGCAACAGAGAAAGTAACAAGATGCCAAATTATACTAGGATGCCTTTGAATAAATGATATAAATGTGAATAATTCACCAGTTGAAAGGACTGCAATACCCAAAAACAAAATGGACCATAAATTCATGCTAAGCATCATGTGCCCAGACTTCGTCTGGAATTCACTTTTCATTCGCTCTTGAATGGCAGCTGTCAAACCATCCATAGTCAATGACAACAGTAACAAAAATTCACCAAAGCCAATCATTGTGTCACTTTCAGTAGATGTTTTGCCATCCTTATACATAAAAAGTGCCACACCAATTACTATCAAAAGCACAAATAGATATTTTTGCATGGAATAACTTTTTCTTCCCAACAGAACTCCCAAAATCATAACAGGTATCGGCTTGGCCGATTTCCCCACTACCTGTGTAGGATAGTTAATCCATTGTAGGGCCATGTTACTACAAACCATAGCCAACAAGTATGTTAGAGCACTGCAACTATAATAAAGCGTTCTGGTGCTGTCTTCTCCTTGTTTCATCACAGTTGCAGTTACTATTTTGGCATATAAATAGTTGAAAATACATTGAACAAGCACCAATGCTAACGTACAAGTAAACTTCTCTTTATTTTCACCTTCACCATAACTACCTCGGGTTATTTTTTCTTGAAGGATGCCGAAATAAAAGTAACATACAAATATGCCAGCAGCACAAATAAATAGTTTTAAATTCTTTTCCATTTTAAAATAACGAATGTTCAATCAATAACACCACACTCATTTGACAAGAAACGATCCGGTATGGAGACAACCCCATACATGTGAACTAACCACTGACACTCAACCAGTACAACTGCACCACGTCATTCATGGTTGTCAACTAAACATTTGCGCATGCTTTCGTATGTCTTTGAAAGTAGTCCAAAGATTATCCATACATAATGTTAGACCTCCCGATGTCCCACACCGCGCTCTACACGGTGTAAGATATATATTTCTTACACCATGTACTCTCCGCATATTCTAATGGTCGGTCGTGAACGATTTTGACTGAATCATAAATGATTTGAAACTTTGTAGTTGCTGGTTAGTGATAGTTCCATGACATATTTTTATCTCCAGTGTTGGGAAATTATATCAAATAATCAGGAAATTGCTTATCTCTTATCGCAGTGCCATTTAGAAAGACGCCACTGCTCAACCTGTAAGATATATCTTACACCGTGCCTGTTCCTGTTCACGAATCGACTCCTGATGCCATGAAATGTGAGAACGAAAGTTAAGAACGATAGACCAACAAGAATGTGAGATTGAACGCTGTGTTTAATTTTGTGACAATCGCTTCTTTCGCCATCTATTTTAGGACAGTGTGGACGGAGTAGCTTTGCGTTCGTGCGAAGTATTGAAATGGGTTCAAAAATTGTTAATAAACACAATATAGTGCGTAAAAATTGATATGCGAAAAATTATTATGCGAATATAGAGAATCTCGTATTTATGTATTAGATATGAACGAGCAAGATTAAGCAGTGTACTTGTATTTGAAATACGTTTTTTAAACACATTTTGCATTTGGAAACTATATTTTTCATTTTTTGGACATGTATTTTAGAGATGTATTTAAATACTAAAGTAGATGTATTAAAAAAGTAATGATTAAAATATAGACGAAGAATAAAATAGTTTAGAACGAGGATAGATTCTTTTTATTTGATTCCGCTAGTGAATGCACCTTATTGAAACAAAAATAAAAGCTCTTTTCAGCTGATGTATTTGGATTTTCATTTTGGAATGATAAATCTAAACCATTAAAAATGCTGGACAATTACCCGACAATAAAAAAAGCGTTTATTCATTATCATACTAGTTTATGTTCATCCACACCAGTTGTATGACTGTTTTCCTTTGCAGGTATTATACATTCGCCAACTAGGGGTTTATTGTCCGATGATTTGTTTGAAAAAATTGTTGTTTTAAAGATTCAATAGAATAACGTGTATTGCTTACAACTGGCCTGGTGCATAACTTCTTCCTTCTTCTTACTTTTTCTGTACTTCATTCCAATTCGAACTTTTTCTTGCATTTGTGTCTCTTTTGTTGACAATTTGTTGCTTTTTTTTTCACTTACACTAGTACACTCTTCGGGCATTCTCATTCTTAAAGAATTTAATAATGTCCTAATGGTACTCTCAGACTTTCCATTACTTTTTCTTTCACCCATACTATTGTTTAAAGTAATAACACAATCTTTATGACTTTATGAATTTCTACAATTCTTTTTCCAAAAATGCCAGTCTTTGGGCACACTTTCCAAATTTTGAAATGGAATTTGCATTTTACATTTGCATTTATATTTCGTGTTATACCACCAATATGTTTTTAGGAGATTTGGGTCCCTTAGATCTTGGAAAACTGGTTTTATAGCATGAGTGCCTCTGGTATGTTGTTTTGTGTCTGTATTTGTCAACAGTGTTTCCTAGCTCTGCTTTGTGATATTAACACCAGGTATCTAGTCCTTAAGGGCAAAGAGAATCCATTAGTTTCTCATCAGTTGAGCTATTGTGAAACCACACGGCCCACATAGCTTGTTGCATGTCTTGCATACAGAGGAGCTATTTCTGCTGACATTTCGGATTCTGTCAACCGAAATAATAACAAAAGAAACATAACAGAATAACAGAAAGTGTGAAAAATTCCTGGTTCAAAGATACAATACACTAGTATGAGCAGGGGCGGATTAATATTTTTGCCGCCTGTAGGCACATCAAATTTGCCGCCCCCTGTTTAAAATTAATGTTACATTTCAAGTTGTAACGTTTCAGTAACAATTCCTCATTAATTTAAACGTTTTAACTTTGAAAGTAACATTATAATTTGCTCATTGTTTTCTTAAATTAAATAATTTTTTTGGATTAGTTAATTTTGGATATAAACTGTATCTTCATAGCAAGTAACGTTCAACATTATTAACGTTTCAACACTGAAACGTTAACATTAAAAGGAAACTAAAACATGACAACTAGAATTGCAACATGTTTTCTTTCGTCAACGGGCCTTAGTTTCAGATTCATATACTTCTGAAATCATAAGGTATACTCTAATGAAGTAGACAAATAAATAGCTTGTATTAAATATTAATATGATATTTTTAAAATAAAAATATGATTTATGCTGTTAAAGTTTTTAGAGAACCAAAATTTGTTTTAGAAAATATCAAGAAAATTTTGCGCCTTTGAAAATTTGCCGCCCTTGAAAATTTGCCGCCGAGGCACGTGCCTACTGTGCCTATGCGTAAATACACCTCTGAGTATGAGAAATTTACGGCTCAAAAGAGGATTATAAAATGAAAAGGAGAATAAAGTGATAGAATAGCACAAAGGGGGCGGGGGTCTTAGTTGTGGTGCATGCCGCCCGCACAATGTCAGATACTTTCCTTCATAACTCCATAACCCACCGACATATCGTTATGAAAGGAACAGGGCAACAGGAAAATAAAGATATTGAAGCACTTTTTTTAATTAATTTTTTCGACTCCGATAACTGTATGTACTTAGTGGTTACAATTATGTGGGATTTCTTGGTCATATTTTCCTACAACACACTTGTATAGATCTTGGTAAATAAAGAAACGTTTCTATTACACTTTCAGAACCATGTTGAACTTTGTGTTGACAATGAATATTGATTTATTTTTCCAGATTGTGTAACCAGATTGTACTGCACGCCATTTTTTCCAGATTGTACTGCACGGCATAAAACAACGTTCTGAGTGTTTTCTGTTTTCCATATAGTAAATATGTAGAACTTTTCTTACGTATCTATAGTCACACCCCTCATATTTTTAGGCGTACATCCTTGTTACTCGAAATTTTAGACATGTCCCAACTTTCGAAGCCATTTTCAACCTTATTTATTCTGGTGACTTGCATGTTTTCTGCACAATTTCATTCAATTCCACATCTTTAAATGATGTCATACACTTTTTTTAAATGCGAGTAATTGTTGAGTAATAACACTAAGAGGGGGAAAAGTTGTGGTGTGCTGCATGTCGTGTCGTAGTGGCTACAGCGGCAACCGGAAGCTGCGAGATCTTTAAGATCGAATTCCGCCTTGAGCAAGTAGGTTTGCTTTAGTGCCTATCATAATTCATGAGAGTTCACGTAGCCCATTCAATATAATACTGAATTCCTTCCTAGTCCTCAGCCTGCCTCAATTTTGTCCACGAGGAACGTGTGTGACTGCCTGTCTGTATGCATGAAAGTATTCTTAACGCAAGAAATCCTTTTTTGTTTAAAGTATATCTGGTGGCGAAATAAAAATTTCAATGAACTATGATTTTCATTTAAATTCTTTCTGCGGAAGGTGGTATAATACTTATGTTAATAATGAATAGGGGGCCTTGGTTTATTAGAACTCTTCACGAAACTTATCTCAGTTTCGTTAAGTTTGACTTTATATAACTTAAGTTGATAAGAATAAATAAAGGACAATGAAGGGTCTCGAATGATTCCAATTTATTTATTTTCTGTCATGATAATACAGTTTCTGTTTTCATGGACTTCAAAAAGTAATCAAATAAATATACACGAAAATGTAATCCTTTCAGCAGTTCAGAAAACAAACATGCAAATAAAAACCAACTTCATATTAAAGTAGGTCACCACCAAGGGCGAAGGGTTTGAAAAATCCATTTGTGGTAATTATTATTTTTATGACATGGTCTGAGAAAAAGACGATGTGTTGCAGGTTGCTGCACAAGACATAACTTTTTGGGACGATGAATCAGAAAGTGTGTTGATTCATAGTACGACCAAGGTCCATCAGCAACACGTGACGAACATGAAACCAGTGTGATATTTTCTTGATCTCCGTCAATGCAGTATTCAGTAACTGCCAATTGACCTTCCACATTTAAACGAATTAATTGGGTATGTCCATATCCGTGGCATGGCATCATTTTCATTAAACTGGGTGGTCCGAAAAGTGTTGAATCCATACACGAATTGGTTCCCAAATTACGAAGTTCTCCCCAATGCATGTTTCTGGGTAGATCTGGTATAATATCGTTCGCTACGTTTTCCATATACCATTGGAAGCTTTTGCACCGGAGTCTCTTTTTGAGGCTCAGTTGCTTTGAAATATCTCCATGGTCCAAAAAACGAGCTAAAGGTACTCGAGTGTAAAAGTACTCCTTGTGTTTGGGATCAAACCAAGTTTCTACTACACGCTTGTAATTATAAAGATCCAGAGGTCCCTTTTTCCTTTGACCGAAATCATAAGGCAAAAACTTTCTATAAACGTGTCCAACTCGAGAACACGGAACCCATTTTATACTTCCACCACATTGCCAAATCTTGAACGATAGTTCCATATTTTCACCACCCCAAATGAGAAGACCTGGGTCATATGCTTCGAGGCGTAAAAAAAAGTTACGATCGATGGCAAGCAGACCTCCGGCATGAGTGGGAGAGTCGTAAGGCTCGCTCTTATATTTTCTACTTTTTTCCTGTTGCGCTGTAAGCTTATGTTTCTCGTACAGCAAACTCCAGTCAAATCCACCCCGATAATCACCGTTGTGATTTTCAGAGTGATAACGGAAATTGTTCAAATCTATGACATCAATAATAGGTACTGTCATAACAGTTCTATCTCGATAAATGGGCTCTAGTAATGGAGGCAACCAATTAACATTCACCTCACAGTGGGCATCCATAAAAACAATTATTTCCCCTCGAGCTTCCCTGGATCCCCTATTTTTAGCCCTTATTAATCCCTCTCGCTTTTTATTTCTTACTAATTTTATTATTTTGCTGAATCTGACGATGTACTTTTCGATTTTTTTTCTTAAAAACTGTCTTTGACTACAGTCGTCAACAAGCAAAATTTCTTCGAGGAATCTTTTAGGGGTCCTGTTCATTATGCTATTAATAGTCCGAATCAATGTACTCCACCCCTCGTTGTGAAAAACGATAATGATACTAACTCTCGGCATATCTACAGGATAGTCCCAATATTTACATTCATGCAATCGAGTGTCCGGAATAAGCCTGTCAAGGGAAATTTTATCCGAGCATGCCATATTTACTCCGTATTTTGCTATCGAACGTTGCGATATATTTTTGAGAATGCAGTACGGACTGATTCTCTCTCTAGAATCAACATATTTTTTCATTTTGCTCTTAGACTCGAAGTTACCTAAGCGACTGAGCACGTGTGCTGCCTTTTTCGATTTTCCTTTTCTGATAGTTGATAGAACAACTTCATTATCATTGTCATTCTGTTTGATAGAATTTACGTATAAAATAGCTCCAGTCATACTTACAATGAAAATCACAATGAAAAGTCTCTTCTTCTGTAATTTAATTCTCATTTCGGTAATTCTAATGTACATATGTGACGAAATCACTGCTGGAACTCGAATCATACAAGTAACTTGTAAAACGTCGGAACTCGAATCATAAAACTTCGTAACGTCATTGACCTTCGATGAAAAGAATTAATTCCTGTACTTCTTGTCTTACACTAAGGAAACGGAATGGGTGTTGTTTGTGCAGCGGCAACAAATGTTTTCAAAACAAATGTTTTGAAAGACAAACAAATGATTTCAAAAATAAAGTAAATTAATGAATTACTTTTTAGCAGAATGAAAATAGCTTCCCATGAAACTCATATTACAAAAAAATATAAAATCAGTTTGTAATAAATTTAATTCAGAACTGAATTCAGTTTCGTTTAGTTCAATATTTTCTAGCATTAAGCACTTTGACTAAATATAGTGAGTCTGGTGGATAAAATAGGTTATCGAAGCATGCCAACAAAACAAATGCTGTACTTACAATTTTCAGATGATAATCTTCCATCACACCCACAAATGTAGTATATTCCTTGGAATACATATTCCTACACTTTTTAGGTAATACCTTTTGTTCCGTATGCATGGCCATTTTCAGTAATTCATACAGAAATAACTGTATAATCATTCACATTCTAGGCTACTTCTGAATAATAAACATCTTTGACTATCGTTTACAAACAAACTTCATTAAAAAGTGAACATCGTTCATTGGTTTTAATTTCAATTCAATTTATTGTATTATCATCAGTAAGTAAATTAGAATTATTAACCATACAGTTTTAAAAGCACCACGGGTGTTAACTTGATGTTTCCGCTCTTCGGGCCTGAAAGTTACACATGTTTGGAAGTTCTTCAGGGCAGGGCACAAACATTTTCAAATGCCCTTTGAAAAGTACTGACATTCAGTCAGTTCGCAGGGGTTTGCACGAACTGGCTGTTAAAATTATTGTAGTTCGTAACGAGTTGTTAAAATTATTATGATACGCAGAACTAGTTAAAATTTAATACAATCAAGTTGTTAAAATTATTGTAACTCTGAATAACATATTTTGTTTGAACCACTGTTACTTTCATAAGACAATTAGTGGTGCTACAGAATGGCACGAACTTTCTCGTGGTAAAATTTTCTAATTTTCTTGTTGCGGGCAGGCTTCACGGTCTTGTCCTATCCCCTTGGCGGCTGCCATCTATCGCCGCCCAAAATATATGAACCGAAGAATTGAGAATATATATCCTCAATTCTTCGGTTTTTTAATAGTGGAACCGAAATATTACTTTAGGAATATTACAGAAGAGTAAAACCTCGTTCTGTATGGACAATTTCGTTGAAAGCTTTAAAGTTGATTATAAGGAAAAATCATTTAGTTGATAAAGTTGATTATAAGGAAAAATCATCAAAAACTTGAGTTGAAGTAATTTGAAGAACTTTTACTCACAAACGCAATAATGTATACAAATTGCTGGAAATGTCCACATTAATGGCATGAGAGATATTTAAAAAGAATTACATTTCTGTAATTTTTGAAAAAACAAAGAATACAGTAGAATTAATTCTGTTGTCTTAAAAAGTGCAATAACAACTATCTGCCCGAAAAGTTTTCAGAAAATATTTGGGGTTGTTTTTTAGAAAATGGCGTTTGAGTGTTTCTAAAAATGCGAAATTTTGAGTAGGTTTTTATAGAAACTATTGAGTTATCATGAAACTTTATAAGACATCATTTAAAACACATGTTCTTGTAAATGCAATAATGTGAACAAATAGCAGCGAATAAAAATATTAACGACATGAAAGGCTAGTCAAAAATATTACATTTTTAAAAACAAAAGAATAGAGCAATATGGCGTGTATGTCCTCTCATAGAATATATTTTGCACTATCCCTACCAAATGTTTAAAGATAAAATTTGGAGTTATTTTCGAGAACATCATTTTTGTTATTTTTTAAAATTGCACTTATTGCACGCTATATTGCGCGAAAACTACTAAAAGTTTCAAAACAATGTACCTGACCTTAATGAAAGAAATAACTATGGAGAAAAAAATACTTGAAGGACAAAGTCTCAATCTTCAATTTTGTAGTTGTAGGAAGATGTCGTTAAAGTTAAAACTTTTGCAAGCATCGAGAATTCACAGTTAACAGTGAAATTCGGACTTATGCCACCTATATATCAATTTTACTCCAGTCTGACAACAAATATAAAGGATAAAATTGGAGCCGTTTTTGAGAAAATTTTGAAAATGTTCCGGGAGCAGCATGTAAAGTACCTCTAAATTTTAAAGAATGTTTTTCAAACTCTACTCGAGGCAGATTGACAGGGTTTTTTTTCAATTTGGAAACTGATTGGACTATAGAATGACACAGACTTTCCTGTGTTAGTTTTCTATTTTCTTTGGTCTTGGCTAGCTTTACGAACTTGCCACATACCCTTGCCAAATGCCATCCATCGCCGTCCAAAATATATTGTTTTGAAATTCCCCTAATTTGTCGGTTTCGGAAAACGGAAGTATAATTTTAAAAATACTAAAGAACCGTACAACCTTGGGTGATCTGGGCTGTCCGGGTGACGCCGCGTCGAAGGCTGTGTTGCCGACGTTTCGACCATCTTGTCGTGGTCTTCCTCAGGGCTGGTATGCGTGCTTGATAACGCACATGACTCTAGCCGCGGAAGCCTACGACTTCACCGTAAAACCTTATCCTAAATGTCAATTTTCTTTGAAAAATTTGGAGCCGTTTTTAAGAAAATGACATTTATTACAATTATAAATTTTAAATTTGAAGATATTTTTTCACAGAAATTTTTTGAGTTTTCGAAAACTTCATTTGAAGCTCTTTAACTCGCACAATAATGTTTACAAATTGATGGAAATGTGAATATTAACGGGTGAGAGATATTTCAAAGAAATTACATGTGTGTAATTTTTTTTAAAACAAAAAAATATCCCCAAAATAATTTTAGGTCATATTAAAGAGTGCAATTAGAACTGCCCGTTCGAAAAGTTTAAAGAAAAAATTTAGGTCCTTTTTTGAGAAGCGGCGTTTGAGCGTTTCTGAAAATGCGAAATTTGGAGCTAGTTTTCACAGGAAAGGATTGAGTTTTTGAGAAACTTTACTTGACGTTATTTAAAGCACATTTACTCTTCAATATAATAATGTGAACAATTGTCGCTAGTAAAAATATTAATGACTTGAGAGACAAGTACAAATATTACATTTTTGTAATTTTTGACAAAATCAAGCAAAATGGCATCTATTTCATCTTATAGAGTACATTTAGCATTAACCTTACTAAAAGTTTAAAGAAAAAATTGGAGCCGTTTTTGAGAAAATCTTATTTTTTTAATTTTTTTAAAAATTGCACACATTGCTGGCAATATTGCGCGAAAAGTACTAAAAGTTAAAAGAAAATTGTACATGACCTTATTGAAACAACTCACTATAGAGACCATATTTTATTTGAAGGAAAAATCTCTATCATCAATTTTGAAGTTGTAAAATAACGTTCGAAAAATTTTCAAATTTGCGAAAATGTAGAGTTAAACCTGAAAATCGGACCAATATCACTTTTATAAGTGTGTTTTTCACTATACTTACAAGACATTTACAGAAAACATTTGGAGCTGTTTTTGAGATAATTTTGAAAATCTCTGGAGGGCTTTATTTAAAGTTCGCCTGTATTTTGGTTTTCAAAATTGCTGCTCTTCGAGTGGAACCAGATCACCGGGGAATATCCATTTTGGAAAAAATAGTACGTATTTTTTTAGGTGCGTGTTGTGTTCGCAGTCTGACAGCCGGACGGAGGAACGGACGGACGTTTTGAAAAAAACATTTTTTCGGTATCATAGTACCCCAAAACGTATATTTCCGTTGAAATCTCGAAATCGGTTTTCCGTAGCATTACATAACTTTCCTTATATTACCTATGTTATTCCGTATGTACATATGTATACGGGAAAGTAAAAAATACTGTATTACCCTCAAGATATCAATTTTGTTTTGTACTCGTAGAAAAATCGATCCAAGATATTCCTAAACAAATCTTAAACACAATTGTGTATTGTAATAAAGTTCTCGAGTGCAATGAGACTCCATGAATGCTCGACTATGTATCTAATTCTTTTATTGATTCAATGCATTTAGACTGGGTTATAGTCTTAAATGGGTGGGGAGCGGTGTTCACTAACTAGCCTTATATATTATACTTAAATATATGTATATTTTGTATATTGTATATTAATTGTATTGTATATAAATATTATATATTACTTAATTCTACATATAGTGAAACTTGCTGAATGCGGAACGAGTATAATGCGGAAATTTGTCTAATGTGAATATAAATAGCAACAATGCAACATTGGGGAAAGCGGGGCTAGTTGTGACAGTTTACATTTATTTAATTTTTGAAGGTGTATGGACCATTATTTAAAACTTATAATAAATGGAACAAATAGAATGATTCTTTGTATAAATGTCCATATAATTTTACATGTTTTAGTGATATATAAACAGTTTTATGCAGCAGTTAACTTTGTCACAACCAGCCCCTCTACTAGGAAAGTTGTGATTCGACTGAGGCAAGTTGCGACAAATGTAAAAGAAATTAGAATACAAATATAGCAAACGTCTCTATAATGCTGATTCATTATGTACTGCATATCTTGTATCTTTAGTACAGTTTACACGTGCTCTCCACTGCACCCAGATCTCACCACCTTTTCATGTTTGAAATGGTTCTTAAAACACAAGTCATAGACACACTTCTTTATCCTCTGAACTCTCAGATTTGTCTATTGTCTTTTTTTTTCGACATAGATCTCTTATTTTTTCCTCTACATTTTTCTTTTATTATCTTCTATATTTTCTAAATGGGCAATGTTATCTTCAATACATGAAAGTTGAATATAAAATTAATGTTACTTTATTCAATCTAAATTCGTTACATTTGTTGAATATTCTGTAATAAACCTAATTCCTTTCTGAAAACGATCAACTTCTCAGCGACGTACCGCATCTCTTAGAGCCGGCCGGCCGTGTAGAGCGAAGTCCCAAGTTATAGAAATCCCTTGCTCAGCCGTCACCCTCAGTTGAGTCGATTCCGGCGTGGGACGGTGTCTCGCACTGCCACTGAAGGCCCGTTCACAATGCAAACGTAAACATAACCATAGCGCATAGACATAAACATTAACATAAGCGATAGACTGAAGTATTCACAATGCCTAACATAAACGTAAGCGAAAACAGTTCCTATTGGCTGTGAGACTTTCTGGTTGGATGTGAGAATCGATTTCAAGATATCGACTTCGTCTATGTCCTATATAGCGTTAGTTCGTCAATCGACGTCGCTCCAATTTCGATTCTCGATTTTGAGTTACCTTTCTGTGATTGGTTCATTTCTCATGTCTACCGTAGGCATAAGCACAGAACTAAGCTTGCAAGCTGTTAAGTTAACGTCTTATGAGTTATGCTTATGCGAACGCATTGTGAATGAGTCCGCTTATGGACGAAGTCCTAACTTTTATGTCAACGCCATGCTTATGTTTACGTTTGCATTGTGAATGGGCCTTAAGTCGTCTTCTCTCTTCGGGAGATCTCGCAGCCCTGTTGCCCTCCTCACTGACGACTCGTTGGCTCGGCTCCCTCTCTCCCTCTCCCCCTCCCTCTCTCTCTCTCCCTCCCTCTCTCTCCTCTTCTCTCTCTCTCTCTCTCTCTCTCTCTCTCTCTCTCTCTCTCTTTCTCTCTCTCGAGTTCAATGGCGCGTATCTCGACCGTGCCGCCGCTACTACTAGCGGTTCACAGATTGTATAGAATTGTATTACATTGCATAATGCGGAATCTTGAGAAATTGCATTGGGTAAGTTTACCGTATAAACATTAATTAATAGTGTCGAAACTAAAAACCAATAATAACAATAATAATAATAATAATAATAACAACAACAACAACCCTGTATGGTGTTAGAGGTTTTAGTAGAATAGCACCCTAGGATCCCCCCTATCGTCAAAGGCTATTAATTGGAGGAGCTGACCGCTCTCCCTATCTCTATATGTCATCCTTCTTTTCACACCAATATTCTCTTCCTTAACGCCGGGAGTGAATGGGTATATCCAAAAGCTTGGAAGTTCCCGTTACCCATCCTAGCGAATTTCCATTTTGCCCTTCCTTTTTCCCCTTCCATCAAGCTGACCGTAGGTATAAAAAGCAACTGATAGAGATATGGAGTCATAAAGAAGAAGTCGTAGGGCCTCGGAACAAGATCCGCTGCCTGGGACCGTCTAGTGCCGGGACTGGACGCATCAGCGTGCGGGACGTCGGCGACAGGGTGCCGAGAGGGCGGGCCCCTGTCAATAAATATTTATTGCTGGGTGCAGTACTTTGTCAGAGAGTGCCTATTTAAGCAGACAAAATCAACTGGCAAGACTCATTAACCGAGAACTAGGAATAAAACTTGGAATGTTGGGGAATAATGCTCCAACATACTACAAGTATGAACCAGATGCTGTGCTGAGACGAAGACGAAGACGTCTTATACTGGTATAGGCCTATTATGACGGATAAAACAATTGATCATTACCGCCCTGACATCCTCGTAATAGACAAAGAAAACAAAACTGCTTTTATAATCGATGTTGCAATCCCTTCGACTCACAACTTGCGGAAGTCCGAAGCGGAAAAAATCAGAAAATCTGAGAACTTGACAGTTGAATTAAAAACATTTGAAAGTTTATAATAATAATAATAATAATAATAATAATAATAATAATAATTATTATTATTATTATTATTATTATTATTATTATTATTATTATTATTATTATTATTATTATTATGTTGCGTTAGATGGGACGTTGGATGCAGGTGTGGACCATAAATATTCCTCAAATATAGTCCTGGAAGCGTAAATCATGTTTATTTATATGCATCTCGACGTTTCGTGCATTTTGCATATACATTTTCAGGAGCAGTTATTTTAATTTGTTGGACCATCTTGCAAAATTATCCAAAGTTTAAGGTTAGCGATGGTGTGGAATTTGTGGTTGTTTTTTCCTGTTGATTTTTATTTAATGATGAAATGCAACATCATTTTATTACACTCTGCCACATTCTATTACATTTTTGTTGGCTCGGTGCTTCTCGATACTTCGTTTCATTGCAATTTCATTTCCAGGCATTGCAAAGAGTTAAGTTGAACTTACCCGGATTGGAAATCATAGGAGAGAACAGGTTGTTAAAAAATGAAATATCAGCTTTGCCATTGATGTATGTGAATGTTATAAATGGATAAGCAGCTTGGGGTAAAGTGTCTCTAATGAACAAGTTAAGCTTTCTTATATGTGTTATAGAACTGCCTAAGTATTGTAATATTGTAAGACAATTCGAACAAGTAAAATATGTTTTGTCGAAAAGAACATTCGTTAGACATTCTCACACTTTCAGTTTGTCATTCCCTTGCAATTGTAGATTTGTCCGTAAAATACTGGTCAGCTTGTACTGATTTACTTGCAAAACTCCTAATGCACATTTTGCCAATGACAGTTTGTTTATTATTGCAATCTATCCTACACATCTTTACCATTATGCACTGTCACTGTTAGACTAAGCATCGTAGATTTTTCATGAAAACAACGCTAATGATTAATTGATGATTCCGGGCGCGTCAACTGCTAAGGTCATTAGATCCGTAAGTGCAGTGCTTTTTTTCCCTCGGGAGGTCGATATGATCTTCCCCCGCCAGATGGTGAGATCTGGCGCCGACCTACATTTCAACAAGGGGCTTTTCCCCACCAAGTATCTCCCACCAGCAGGGTACCGCCTCAGCCGGGACCAACTTTAAGCTCCCGACCACTCTCCCGGCATGTGTGGGGTAGTGTAATGCATGTAGGTGCAAGTGTGCGTAAGTAAGGGGTGAGGACATGACAAGGAAGGGGAAGGAGAGATCGCACGCGGGTCGTGGCCCGTTTGTTAGGGTTATGCTCCGGCATTCATCAGATACTAATCAGAGAAACCACGGAAAACCACCGATCAGAGCAGCGGGCCGCTAGAATCCACCTCCAGACAGATACCCTGAGCCACCTCTTCCTTTCAACTGTAATTAAATCATAGTAAGTGATTTAAGTATCCTTCGCAGTCTACCGTAACATTCTCATCTCGTATGTTCGCTCAATGATGCCCGACGTGTCGTGGCCAATTGACAACACAACGATAGTTAGTGTCCGCGATGTAGTTCTCGTTTGACAATACCGCCACGCTAAACGCCTATCTTCATATCTATTCGTCTACCGCCTTTCCATGACATCTTATGGGCGGTCGCGGGTCCCTTTGCACCCGTGTGCCAAGCGGCATACTTTCCTTGCTTGCTTTTTGCATACCTTTCAGGTATTGCCTTGCTCGTGCATTCGCTCGAGACCGGGTTTTGGCCTTGGTGCATTCCTTGGGCATTCCTCTCAACCCTGGCGCATAATGTGGGTGTCGTAGGTAGCTATACTCACACGAAAAATTTCGAGTAGACAAAATACCCACCGTGAATTTCGGATGAGAGAAATATTTCCTAAACGTCAAATTTCAGAAATTAACAAAATGTTTCGGTAATAAGCCGACTTAAAACGTATGAGCGATCAACCATGTTGCAAGGTCGATATTTTACGTTTATAGCGACATGACCATCAAAATCGATTTGAAAAAAAAGGTTAAATGAGTTTATATCGAAAAATGAAAAGCGCAGAGTTGTTTTTGCATCGCAAAAATGAACTCTGCCGAAGTTACATAAAATAAGTGTGATAACAATCTGATGATAATTTAATGATAAACAAGACAATTTGAAAAATCTATTTTGTATTAGTCCTTTCATATACATTTTTGGTGTGAGATGGAGGGGAAATGGGGGCACCCCACCTGGATCAACTACCCCTTCGGACGTAACATCAATCGCCGGCCCTGATTTCCTCTGGACTCAGTGGCAGATCCAAAGGGAGCGGGGGCACGGTAGCAATTGCCCCCAAGCCAACACCTTTTGTAATTTCCCTTAATTTATTCAAAATAGTTTCCATCGATTACATCACGTCCAAAGAAGTATTTCCCTTATGAATGTACTCGTCAATTTGTTTTATTTTATGCTATTCATTAAATAACTATTTCAAAAATATCAATGGGATCTCCAAATTGAAACTGGCGCCTCTCCTCTGAAATACTTTTTGGATTCGCTCGTAAATTGAATGGCCTTTTCCACATTTTCGATCTTCGATTCATACGTGGCGTAATTATGTCTCATGAATGATATTTTATGATTTTCAATTAAACTAATTTTCTATTTTATTCTGACGGTTGTTTTTATAGTTTCACTTTAATTTCTGGAAGTACTCTGCCAGCATTTCAAGGCAACACCAGAATGTACGTCCTCGCCGTACGTAAATGAAACTTTCTGCGCAAAGCTAATAATTGGTGACTATCACGCGAATACACCTACGACGCAATTACGACATCGACGAACCACATCCTGCCGGACAAACTCATACAAATTCTGCGCGATATTGTTCGTACGTTGCAGGTTGAACCATTGTTCGCATATTAATAGTCTTGTAGGCACAACCGTTTCTGATCTTACGTTATTGTGTAAAAATTGGTATTGTGTGAAAATTCGATCAGCCGCCAGTATAAAGAGTGAATGGCCGTAAAAATATACATTCTATTTAGATTTTATCATATCGTGTCATCCACACAGTTACCATACCGTTACAAGCAATAGTAGTCGCTAATGACCTAGAAGTCGTTGCGACCTTAAATAACAAACAAAAATCAAATCCAAAAATGTATTCCTCCTTCAATTCCTCAAACATCATTACAATATTACCCATATACAATTCCTCATACACAATTACAATACTGGATTGTACAAAAAGACTTGGAAAAACTTAACTTTCTCAAAATTCTGAAAACATTATATTATCAATGAAACATACATGTTATATTTTAATGTTACACTGTTTGTACTACTATAAAAATTAATGAAAATTGGAGTGTGATCACTAATAATCTCATAGGTTGATGTGAATTTAAATAAAATAAATTAAAATTAAACTAAAAATAGATAAACCTGACACATTAAGCCTCCTACTGGACGTAAAATTATCTCGATTTTGGTGGAAGTATGACTCATCTTGTCATTATCTTTCATAATTACGAAGAAAACGCGTAAAGTCAAGATAATACACACGATTCATACTTTCACCAAAATCATGACATGAACGAATTTACGAATAGATGTAGGCTTGCTGTGGCGTATCTTGTTTCTGCCCCAAGCCCTTCAATTATCGCATTATATTATTTTCTATTTAAGTAAGAAAATGAGTTTATTCTAAAGCCTTTACTTAATGAAAACGAAGGAAACGTTCAAGAAAATGTTTCTTGATTATAATACATGACAATTTTCGCTTTGGACAAAGAAGAAATGAATGCAGCATGTTGAGGAATCAGCGAAGCGCATAATTGCTCTGCTTCAGCACAATTGCAAAATCCGCTGACGGACAAACAGTTGCGCGTGTCACACACACAGGAATGCTTGCCTAAGGAAGACGAGCTCATCGAGCTCCTCGTTGAAACTGCATGTTACCTTTAGGAATAAATCAGACTCTTCTAATGTGGAAAAGAGATAACTTATTATTTCAACCTGTTATTTTTATATTTTTTTTATTTGATAAATTCACTCCCGTTCACAAGACATAAAAATATTCTAAGCCATTTCTCGGTGCCTCTGTCCTATCCAGTAGACTGAAAAGAGTGATTGGTACTAGATTATGTTTACGAATACTTTTGAAAAGGCGAGAATTGAGGTTTCAGGCGGTGGTTGAAGGGGATGGTTGCGAGTGGTGGTTGGGATCTGTGGTTGCTGGCGGTGGGTATGGGCGGTGGTTGCAAACGGTGGTTGCAGGCAGTAGTAGCGGGCGGTGGTTGTGGGTGGTGGTTGTGGGGGGTGGTTGTGGGTGTTGGTTGTGGGCTGTGGTTGCAAGCAGTGGTTACGGGCGGTGGTTACGGTCGGTTTCGAGTGGTGGTTGCGGGCGGTGGTTTAGGGTTGTGATTGCAGGCGGTGGCTGTGGGGATTGATTGCGAGCAGTGGTTGCAGGCAGTGATTACGGGCTGTGGTTGCGGGCGTTGATTGTGAGTAGTGGTGGTGGGCGTTTGTGGCAGGTGGTGGTTGTGGGCGTCGGTTGTGAGTGGTGCTTACGAGCGGTGGTCGCGAGCAGTGGTTGCAGGCGGTGGTAGCGGGCGGTGTTTGTGGGTGGAGGTTGCGGGCTGTGGTTGCAGCGCTGGTTACGGGCGGTGGTTTCGGGTGTCGATTGTAAGTGGTGGTTATGGGCGCTGGCTGCGGGTGGTGGTTGCAGGGTGTAACGGACGGTGGTTGTGGGTGTGGTTGCGGGCTGTGGTTGCAGGCGGTGGTTACAGGCTATGGTTGCGGGGAAAGATTAGCTCCACCAATCGAGACAGATTAGAAAGCATGCAACTCGTCTTCGTCTCGCGATGGAGAACTGCTCATATTTAAATCCGTCCAGAAAATTCTTTAAAAAAATATCTTAAAAACTATTTTTGTTTCTTTAAGCAATTACAATGCATTTTAGGTGACGTGAACAGAAGTGATCAAAAGCTAAACCGTTTCTTCCCGACAAGAAAAATCGATTGGTGCAATTTGTTTAGCAGATTCTCTCTAAGATATTCTAAAAAACACGTGTTTTTTATGGTTTCAATGTACCTACAAGAACATTGGTGAAGCACTGTGAATTATTTTTATTTCCAACATTAACACGTAAATCGTTGCTTGATCCGTCACAACGGCGGTAGTTAAACTTAATTTTGTTGTGAACTGTCAAAAAAAGGGATGACGGGGAGTTTTAAAGCCATCATCAGAGGTGATCACATTCAAATGCTTTCCACCACGAAAAGGGATTTTTAAGGGGGTTAAGGGTTTTTTATATTGGTGAAACGCCGTAGGTTACTGCACAGCCTCTCCGGCTTAGCGTGAATCCGAAGAACATGATTCATCATATTGACGAATATTTGTTATGCATTATACTGATGTTAGTTAGCCTACTAAAGTATGAAACACGAATTTTTAAGAAGCACTTTTATCGATACTCTTTCGTGTAACTCTGTTTTTTTAGGATAGATGAGCCAGGCAACTTTATAGTGTTTAAAATTTCTTTTTAAATTACCAAAGCACAAATAAAAATTTGTCAATATGATGGTACCCGCCATCGCAGGAGCCAGGCTAAGCTCTTTGATAAAAGTGCAGGTATGCAAAAGCTAGTGAATGATTTTTCTTCAAATACCATTTTTGCACATTCAAGTTTTAAGTCACTTTCTTTTGCGTCCCTTCGGCTGACGGGCGAAGAGGCGTATCTGTCTATATTCAGGGGCGCCCAGAGGAAACAAAAGGCCTAGGGCAGTAGCTCCCCTTGTTTCAAACATCCCCCTCATTATATAAACAGAACTCATATCTTCATGCAAAAGAAATGAGTAGGGAGCGGATTTTAATAAAATTCCTTTTATTTTCGAACAATGCCTTTTAGTACAGACATTAATTTTTGTTATGACAAAAGCAAATGATCCATTTTATGCCTTTAGTTGTATGTATGTTTGTCGATTTTGAATAATATGTCATTTTTTACCGTTCTCCGTCACTTTTAAAGCATTTTCGCCGATTTCATCGATTTTATTTTATATTATATTTTGAATAGTACTTGCTACATATAACATTTACAAGATGCAACAAATGTTCTCCTCAAAATTTCTCGGTAACCTTTTCGATTTCTTCGCTCATAAATTGTAATGTCAGCCGTCGTGAGTATGTAATCTAAGGTTACTGTCACTTATCAGCGCCATTGCCGGTTCGGCCGATTTCAGGATAACTAAAGACGGAGATTTCCTGGTAAAGAACCAAACCAAAAGTTTGCAAGCTGAGTTCACTTGGACGAAAGGAAGAAACCTTAATTACATCAGTAACATATCCAACAGCTGGAGTTGTTCATCTGTTAGTTTTGATCAAAAGTTTTACGACACTTTTCTTTTCTTTTAGGGATTTTAAAAACATTTTAAGAGCATTTTATTGGTTATTTGGGCGATTTTTTAGGTCATCAATATCCGCCATTTAGAAATAACTTATAGCAGTTTATTTGAAATAGAAGTAAATGCGTGTTTTATATGATGTCGTAGTCTTTCGCGGATAGACATGATTTGGATTGTCCGGGTGCTCCTCGAATGCTGCGGTGTCGACGTTTCAACCATCATATCGTCACAGAATAGATATTATACAGAAAGGAGAACTACCTACACATTCATGCGCCGATATGATGCGTAAGTGAAGTAAACAGCTGTACGACCCGGAATTTAGTGTGTGGTGAAGGTGTCTTATTTCAGTTTTACTAGTTATATTTGGTGTGTGCGTGTGTAACAAGCAAAAACATACGTAACCCGAGAGGATATTTCCTTAGTACAGGCAAATAGTAATGTGGCACACAATCAAATGTTAATAAAAATAGGATAAATGGTAAAGAATTATAAATTCCTAGTTGTGTTACAGAATGGCGCAGACTTTTTCGTATTAGTTTTCTATTTTCTTTGATCTGGACTAGTTTATCAAACTTGCCACATATTCTATCCATCTCCATCAGAAGTACATTTTTTTCAAATTTTCTCAATTCTTCGGTTTCCTAATAGTATTACCGAAATATTATTTTAAGAATGTTAAAGAACAATAAAACCTCGTCATAATTGACATGTTTCATTAAAAAATCAACACCCCTGACAATAAAAATCCCTGATATCTTTATAATTGCTTCAATTCTTTGCTTCATCTTCTGCTTTGCTCCCTCTTCAGAGAGTTGTCGTAGGCTCGACTTCGGAAAAGAATGGATTTCATTTCATGATACGAGTATAAATACGAGAACAAAATGTATTGTTTCCTAACTGCGCGGGATGTGCAGAAGACTCTAATGCGAGCTTGTAGTATCGTTAAAATGAGATATAATGGAAAAGTACAATGGCAATTATATAATAGAATAGTATAATGGCAATTAATAATATTTATGGTTCGGTATAAATCGAATTTCAACAAAAGAAAAATTGAATTGAATCGGGCTGAAAATTGAATTGAAATCATTTCTCGCCCCTTTTCAGGAGGAAAAAAACATTAAATATTACTCATACTTTTATATTATCCTGTCCATTTTTTTGAGTGAATTCACTATGATGTACTAAACACTGTTATAACATGATTACTTTCTTCGCAGAACAATTTGCCTTGCCTTACGAACAACTTTCCAACATAAGAAAAAATAGCATTTTTGACTTGTTCCCTTTTTCCTCATTCTGATTCAATTGAAGTTTCTACCTTATTTGTGCAACTTGATGGAAACGTGAGAAAAAGAATACTATCCTATCTTTTCTCCACTTTATTAACTTCGGGTCACATAGCACAGTCTTGATAACCGGTCTACATTTTAAGAAAAAATGTACAAATGAAATATGAATAAACAAATTTAATAGCGATTACGAATAAAAGTAACGTTTTAACTGTTTATTTTATAAGAAAATCCATTTACTTAGAGCCAATAGTACACAGATAATTAAATTCCCAAATACGAATCATTGGAAGTATTTAAATTTTATAGAAAGTTTCTAATCAGAATTGTATAATACACGAAGTATAGTTCAAAAATAAATATTACAATCTAACATTTCAGCATTAATTATTTTACATATTTCCAACGTATATGTTTTACAAACACTTTCGTTCCTGAGATCCCAGGAAAATAAAATTTCGTTACATGGGTTTTTAAAGAATCGATTATTGTATTATCACAATCTGAATTTTTGGAATATCTTGACCTTGACTTGAAAAAGTATCTTGGTTCAGACAATACGATATCTCATTAAAAAGTTTTATTATATGTGTAAAAGCTTGTTGCGTGGAATTTGTTTATTTACATTTATTCACTCATGTCATATTCATATCCATTCTATTATGTGACTTTTAAGCATATAGGCGAGTCAACTAAATAATATTAAATTTATTTTAATAATTTGTAGACATATACATTCAATTTGTTGTTTTATTACTTGAATCTCATTCAGATACATATCATTTTCATGCTCTGAAATTCTATCATACATTTTTTAAATTATCACAGTAAAAATAAACATCAATTTAAGAACTTATCTTTGTACATTAAACTTTTGATACAAAATTTTGCTAAAAGAAATTCTTATGAGTATTCTTAATTTGTAGTTACTGGCCAGCAGTCTATAATGTTCTCTAAAATGTAATTATTATTCTTGTCTACTTCTCTGATAAGATATCGGAAATCAATATTTCTAATAAAAGTGACGTATTTTCTGTACAATATTTGTAATTCATTTGGAAAACATTTCTCGAAAAAAGATGCTGAATGAAATATTTTTATTGTTAAAAATGAGTAAGCAATATTTTACAAAAGCGCGAATATGTGATGATAAGTATAATGATTTTGCATTAAAAAATTTCGAACTCATTTTGAGTAATATTGAAAAGTTGTCACTTAGTTTTCAGTTCTTCCTTGTTAGCATACATGTATCTAATCATTAATGACAATTCCCACTTTTCTTTAGTACTCAATGAAAACTGTTCTTCCTCTTGTTCGTTCATTTTCTCCGAAGTTCCAAATAACCAGCAAGAGGTTTGCAAAAAAAGAACAATAAGGGGCTAGAAATATTTTTTTACAATCATGTCTTTCCACGAGAATTTGTGCCTCGCAGTACACGCAAAAATGATCAATGATGAGCAATTTTGTCAACTTTGTATTTTGTCTAAATGGCACCATACTCATTATCTGGAGTATCTCATTATCTGGAGCAAACGAACCTCTGAAGTTGGATTCAGCGTCTGCTTATGAGTAGAAATCGTACAATTAGACACATATTTGATCAGTTGATTGACATTGCATTTTCAACGGGATGTCACGATTCTAACATTGCTTCTTTTTCTTTCTCTTCGGCGCTCTGGGAGTTCGGAATGATATGAAGCTCGACGGACTGTAAAGAAATACAAAAGCATATTAGTTCTTGTGAGTGAAACATTAAGCAACCCAATACAATTAGTTTCGGATGCAGAAAAAACACAAGAGTTTGAGGAGAGAGGGGTCGCATTTGGCACCCATGTAGCAAAAAATTAGAGAATTCCTAATAATTCAGCCCAAGCAGGGAGTGGACCAGAGAATGAATTTTCAAAAAACAAGCATTAGCTAACATCATAATACAGAAGAATTTCGCTTTTCGTGATGTAGGAAAAGATACGATGAAACCGAAATGTACGAAAACTGAAGCCATAATTCGCATAAGAAGTAATGTAAATCCGATGACGCAAATACCCTTCCAGAAAAAGAACAGCTCATCGGTTGACGGGAAAATCTGCTCGCACTTTTCCGGTGATTATTTTTTTGTTGGTAAGACGTAGCGTTTTTCGTCTAGACCTCAATGAAGGCAATGTTTAGTGCGGTAACAGCAAGAGCTGTGCAGTATTTCGCAAGGCGAAAGGTCATCACTGCGTTCTTTGTATTGAGCTTTCCAACATCATGATATTATTGATAGGCTGTTGAACAGTGGTCCGTTTGTGTGGAAGGCGACGTTTCAATAGAGAGAGATTTTCTTTGAAAACTTCAATTGCGATGGCTCCTAAAAACTTCAATATCGAAGAAAATCAACATCACTGGCCAAATCAAAAATAGTAAAAATAAAGTCAAGGCAAAATATACTAAACCAATGTTAGCATTCCCGACTTTAAATAATGCCCGCCTAAATAAAATACGTTGTAATACATACTATGTCCGTGAGATAACTTACTACCAAGTTATACTGTATTTATTTATTTATTTAAATATTAACGCGCGCGTAAAATCGCTCATTTTTATTCGATTGTAGTAAAATATCATTTTTGGCTCTGACCTCCAGATGCAGAAAAAAAGCACCAGACATGGACATAGATAACACTTTTGTAGTTATGTAAGACAGTGTATAGCTTCAGGACAAGTTAGCCAACATTTGAACGCGAATCATTTCCACGCGTTGCTACCCCCAATGGCATCAACGAGCGTCCCAAAACCCTCGCTCCCATGCCCGACCACCCAAAAGCCAAGCACTGACCTTGTAGCCGTTGGCGGCGGGGGCGGGGCCGGCGGCGGGGGCGGAGCGGGCGCGGAAGAAGCGGCGGACGACGGGGCTGAGCAGGCGCGCGTCCACGTCCTGCGGTCGGTTGGCGCCCGTCAGGAAGCTCACGGGCAGCGCCACGGCCGTCGACACCACCACGCCCAGCAGCGTGTACCACAGGTACGACACGCGGTACAGCGGGAACACGTCGCTGCTGCAACGGGAGGCACACGCACCCTGTTTATTGCGGCCTGGTGGCGTCAATAACCTGATATGCCTGATGAGACGCGTAAAACGAACGCGCGAAAGATTTGAAAAGCTTAATCTCGTCAATAAATACTGTATGGAATGATGGGTACTAGTTTACTCTCTGAGTGCAGATGACATGGTATGGCACGTCCTGTTTATTTGAGCCTGGTTGCGTCAGTAACTTCATGAACGGCGATGGTTATGCCTAGTGAATCTGACGTGCGAAAGTTTGAAAAAAGTAACTTTTAAATTCGCTAATAAATAATTTATGTAATGATGTTTAATGATTTGATAGTCTCTAATGAATAAATATCGTATTATATGGCGTACACATCCTGTTCATTAGTGTCTCGTTTAGCCAATAACCTGATTAATCATAATGGTTACATGACCATTACCCCTAGAGGTGAATCCAGATCGTATTCGCGGCGGTAGAAATTTCATCTGGAGCCCCCAAACATATCTTCAATATTTTTTAAAAATTGTTAGCCCCCCAAATATATTTTCAAATTTTTTAAAATTATTAGCTTGCAAAGAAAAATGTACGAATACATTACCCATGAGAATACTTTTTTCCAAACGATTATATCTTCTTTATGTGGTAATTATTTTCAATAAATTGAGTAGTTACAAAAAATATTTTATGTGCGGAAGCCTCCTATGAGCTCCGGGCCAGAGGCTCGAGGGACGACGCGTGGCGTGGCGCGTGGCTCACCTGGCGTCCGCGTAGGCGTGCGCGGGCGCGAGCGTCGCGTTGACGGCGTGGGCCGCGAAGGAGTAGGTGCAGCCCTGCACGCTGAAGGGCTTGGTGGGGAAGGCCATGTCCCCGGTGGCGATGGCCGCCTGCGCGCCCAGCACTATCCACCCCATGACCAGCAGCCCCGCGCAGCTGCCCGCCAGCATCCCCTGCGCAGCACGCGTTCGCAGTGGGCAACGGGCAAGCGGGATTACGTAAACTATTAAGGACGATAAACCGTAAATAGAGGAGAGTAAAGGCCCATTCACAATGTAAACATAAGCATATGCATGGCGTTAACATAAAACTTAGGACTACGTCCTTAAGCGAACGCATTCGCAATGCTTTCGCATAAGCTTCAAGCTTCTGTGCTTATGCTTAAGTAAGACATAAGAAATGAACCTATCACAGTACGTTAGCTCAAAATCGAGTATCGAAATAGGGTCAAAGTCGATAGACGAACTAACGCCATGTAATACCATGATCCATGGACACAGTCGATAGCTCGAAATCGATTCTCACATCCAACCAATAGTAAACTAGAATGTCTGACAGCCAATCGAAGGTTTTATTTTGCTTACGTTTATGTTAGACATTGTGAATACTTCAGTCTATCATTTATGTCAATGTTTACGTCTATGCGTTATGCTTATGTTTGTGTTTGCATTGTGAGTGGGCCTTAACACTGAGAAGGGACCAGTTTGATAGATCGGAAAACAAATGAACGTCATGCGGGGCGATGGCAATTCAAGAGAGAATGATTAAGCCACTTACAAATGAGCTAACTGTAAACGAACGCACTGACACGGGCATAAGCTGCAATTATGTTGCCAGCAGTGAATAAACAATAGCTGCCACAGGAGTCCCTTCTTATACCTCTTAATAGAAGATGTTGAAGTTTGTAAACCCCAAGGCGATAGGCGAAGTGTATAACGAACTGAGATTGTTATTTGCGTTATCGGCTGTGTATCTTTCAATATTTTTAATTAAACTATCTTCTTATAAATGAGTGTTACTCCAAAAGCACATAGTTTCTCGCATTTCTAACTTTCGCCATTCTCGAAAATTCAGAGTTCAACAAAAATGGAATCTGAGCCACATTTTCGGGTAATTTGTAACATTAGAGGGGGGAGTTTTAAAACGAATTATACATCCGTTTTTGAGAAAATATTCTTTAAAAATTGCTTATATTAAATGCAAAGTTATACGAAAACTATTTTTTAAATTGTCCATGACCGTATTTCAACAGTCAACTTTAAACAGCAGATTTCATTCTGAAAAATTCATAGGGATTTGAGATAGCTTCAATATTGTTTCTGTAGGAAGACACTGAAAAAAATTGA
The DNA here is from genome assembly GCA_038098605.1 of Gryllus longicercus. Lineage (NCBI taxonomy): Eukaryota > Metazoa > Arthropoda > Insecta > Orthoptera > Gryllidae > Gryllus > Gryllus longicercus. Next base: position 1,128,258 of record JAZDUA010000290.1, read on the forward strand.
ACTTCTGCAATTTTCGAAAATTTATAGATATTAGCAAAAATGAGATCTGAACCATTTTTAAGAGCGCTTTAAGGAAGCACTTAAACAATTAGAGCCACTTTAGAGAACATTTTGAAAATATGGGGCTTCATGTAAAGTATCTCCAAAACATCTAAATATTGTTTCAAATTTTTAGGGCATGATTTGTTCGGCTAGATCGTCCCGAGGATATTAATTTTGGAGAATGTCATTTGAACTATTAAGGCGCTAGCGTTAACCATGTTTCGCCGTCAAATAATTTTTCCGATTCATGGTACTACAAAACATTAATTCTGCAAACACAACGTATTAATAAGAAAATAACCAAATCAACTGATGTTTCTATTTATGTAATTCTTGTTAATGAGAGGGGATAAACTGATCAACAATCTGTACCTTCTTCACTATCAAATATTCTACTACTTAATAGAATAGTTAATGATGCTGGTAAAAGTCAAAATCTTAAATATTTATTCGCGAAAATGCTTAGTCAGGTGCTCCTAAAATAAAGGGTACTAATCAGTTCAAGTAATTCAGGTACTAACCAGTTCAAGTCCACTTGCAACTTACACATCAAGAAAATTCAGTTCAAGTAATTCATTACCTAAAGGTACAAGATTTATCATTTTTTTCAATATTAGTTATTGCGGAATATTTTTCAATATTCCACAGTTATACTCCACCATTAGTTTCTCTTTCGAAAAAAGATTTTTAGCGCAGTATTGCAATAAGTACATTATATTTACTACGTAAGTACGTAGTACTGAGCAAAATTAAAAAAGGTAAATTAAAAAATTAATAAGTGAAATAGTAAGCCATAATTAGCTACAATTCATTTGTTTCGTTTGTTCCAAATGGTCGATGGACTGTTAAATCCTTTATAGATGCCGCGCAGGCCGTTAAGAGTGTTTTCTTCTTTCCACTGGTAAGTTGACAGAACAGCATTGCGAATACAGTATTGTTACCTACCTTGTTGTTTACCCATGGCAGAAATAATCCCATCGTGAAGATTCCAAGGGCTGGTCCATTTGTCATGGCTCCCAAAGACATAGAAAGCTACGTCAAGAAAAAAATATATTGACAAATTTGTAAAGAGTGTTGTATAATGCAATGACTATTTAATAATAATAATAATAATAATAATAATAATAATACTAATAGATTGATTGAAGATTCAAAGTTTTGGGAACCATTTGTTTAATTGCTTCTGAATATTACTTTTATATAACACATGTTCAATTATGAACTGCTAGTTTGCAAATGTCGTTTAATTGTTTTTTAATCATTTCCAAATATAGTTTGCAAAATCAACAAAATGAAAGGAAAATAGACGTTACGAATGCAACCACTGAGACATCCAGGGTCGAATTTACATACTGCAGGACCCCCGACCACAAAATTGTGTTTGAGACTTCTCAAAAAAAAGTAGTAATTTAGAATTAAATATTTTTCTAGAAAAAATTAAATACAAAAGTTTATAGTTTGGTAGACTCTTTGATTAACAATTTATTTACAGATACAGACATATTTTATGACTTTTTCCAAATTTCCTTTTGTGATTTTTTTGGAGATCGCCACCCTCCTCCAAAAAAGAGATCCTGCTTATTTTGCTAGCAGAATGATCTGGCCCTGGTGATGGCCCTTGAGGAGCGCCTGAAGATATGAAGGTGTGGCTGAGTGTGCGCACCTGCAGGATGGAGCCGAGCTTCTCGACGACGAAGACGAGCGACACGCAGACCACGCCCGTGACCACCACCACCGTCTTCATGAGCACGTTGGTCTGGCGATCGGTGAGCGGCTTCTTGGCGAAGAACGTCTTGTAGAAGTCCTCCAGCACCACCGCCGCCATCGAGTTCATCGCCGTCGACATGGAGCTGCAACAGCCGGCAACCCAAGTGCTCACGATACCGACTGTCGATCGATTGATATTTCCCAGAACGTCAACTTCTATGGCATGTAAACATTCCGATTAGTGTGGTGCATTTGTTTATTCGGGGAAGTAGCGGTGTTCCTTCCCCGCTGGGTGGTGATATCCGATGCCGACCTAAACGTTGGCTTGCGTGGGATTTGCCCTTCAAGGCATCTCGCCCAGAGGGCTCCGCTCCAGCCGGGACACGCTCTCCCGACTGGTCTCCCAACATGAGTGGCAGGACCCTAAAACTCCCATATTACGTGGTGGAAATCATTATGTTAGCGCGCTCTGTTGCATCACCTTCCTGCAGGACCTAAAACACGAACTGCTTCCAAAGATACTTTAAACGTGCGTGGCTGCTGCGTAACTTCACGGGTTGCAAGCAGGCCCATAATGTTACAAAAGATAATGTCTATGTTTGCGCTTTCTTCAGAGGTATCTTATAAGTATACATTATGAATAACTGAACATTTAGAATACACTTTTCGTATTTCTCACAAATTAGTCAAAATTTGTATGTGGAAACGTTGGCGAGCCTAACCTGCAGCTGCACCCGGCGATACTAGCACTTCCTGTATTAGCACCCTTCAGCTTTGTCCCTGGTTTTGATGAGTTGCAGGGCCCTGATGTGTGTGTATGTATGTGTAAGTATTTGTATGAAAGGAATGAGGACAGTACAGGGAATGGGAAGGAAAAGTCGCATGCAGTCCGTGGACTGTTTGTTAGGAAACTGCTTCGGCATTCGCGTGGTGTTGATTGGAGAAACTACCGATCAGAGCAGCTGGCAGGAGCAGCAGAAGTTCAAGTTGTTATAACATTTACAGTGGACTCTCTTCGACTTCTCTTTTTTCCTCTTAAATCTTTTGGACACAGAATTTGGCAGTAACTCCATTCAGCAGTAGCACTCATACAAGGTTTTTTGTGGATGGTTTCTTATAAATTTTCAAAAACTGTCATCTCTCCTTAGCTAATGATTAGGAGTCGGATTGATATGCACTAATTGTCTATGAAAATATGCATGCATTTATACACTAAATATTTGCACATATGTACTAAAACATTCCCTATAATTATATAACCCATCATAACACTGTTTCTCAAAGTTTGTATGCTAAGTGTTTTTATCCGGTATTTTACTCCGACTTACAGTAACACAACGAAATTTTAAAGAACAGTATTAGTTAGCTTTCACAACGAAATGTATGCTGCTAAATACATTTAACAATTAGGATTAGAATTACAATTCCAAGAATATTTTAGCAGCCTCCTTCAACCCATGAAATATTTATTTTCATATTAAGTGTAAAGTTACGGAGAAAGAAATGTAAACTTCACACAAAAACTATGAACAACATTTTTTCTACAAATAAAATATTTAAAAAATTACAAAAATATTATTTGTATTATTTATAAAATTATAATACAAAAGATTACAATACAAAACTTGTATTGGAGAAAGAATCCTGATACCACGAACAATATAGAAATGCATTTAATAGGGCCATGATTAGAAAAGTATTCTAAAACAATGCAAAAAACCTTTTTTCTCGGTACCAATATAGTTGACTAGGCAATAATCTTTTTAAATAGATATTAAAAAATGACGATTTCTAGCGATACACAGAAGTTCCTTTTTTATGCAGTTGTAGAAAAAGGAAAGTTATTTTCTTTTTCACCCTCAGTTTCGCTTATATTTGTGGGCGACGCCCCCTCTGTGACTTGTGGGAGTTAAACTCACGTGTGGTGGTTATTCAGAATTACTAATTCTCAAAATTAACTTGACGTAATACTCCACTAATTGTCACGATCTCCAAATGATCGTGTTTTTTTAATAAATGCTTTACATAATTTAGATACAGAAAATCGATTTTAACTACAATGAACCATGGATTTAGAAACGTACGTCACGCATGAACACATATTACAAAATTAAAAATTAAATTTATTACAATAAATGTAGAAGAAAAATAGTTACAATAAAAGTGTTCAAGCAAAATACACAGAATGATCAGCAATTTACCGAACAATGATGCTTAATAATAAAACAGATAAAATAAGCATCATAAAATCATAATTAAATAATTGAAAATTGGTTATTTCAGGAACATACTGAGATAAACCAGATAGCCACCCCCCGCTTTTATTAATCTGATCTTTATCGCAATATTTGTAAATATTATGTCAATACATGTACTGATGCATACAGAATGGAGGCTAAGTCAAGAAGCACAGTTTGTCAGGGCGTAAATAAACTAAGCCACGAGGAGACGAACAAATACGATAACGTGCCTTAACGGGAAGGAGCATGGCCCCCTGAAATAAAATAAAAATAGGTGGGGGAAGGTGTAATCATGTGAAATTATTAGATTTCGGGGTCTTTCGATCGCCAGCAGTGGACGAAGACTCTTCTGTAGGTACGGTACGATCGCCAACAACTGGAACGCGCAATTGTGGGATTGTGACTATTATTTGAGAAACAGGGAAGCATGAAATACGATTCAGTAGTTTCAGAGTTTTTATATCAGAAACTTAAAGATGTTAAAAGTATTTTAATATTAATTTGAATTTGAAATAGATTTATATTCGGAACGAAATTAGGACATGGAAGATTCGTGGATGTTTCTTGCATCAACAATTTGTATTGAACATTAAGTTCAATGAGTGCACGTTTTCTTGATATTCCACAGCGGGGGTGCGGGGAGAGGTGAGCTCTGGCTACGTCACGGCTTAAAAGGGCGTACCAACTCTGGTAATGAACTTAACTCGCCAAAGAGTGCCACGAGTAATGCTACGATTGTTTTGAAAGTACGAGGTGGTTGCTGCCAGCATTGTTAATTGGTACGTGCCGTGCCGAGTCGAACCTAAGTATATCAAAGTGTCGTGCTATTCAGCACTGCATTAAGGCTAGGGAGTTCATGTATCAAGAAAATTTGTGCGAGTAATAGATACCCACATGTGGTATATAACAGGAAAAGATCGCGAACTCATGATAAATTATTACAATTATTTGAAGAACCGATAACGAACAATATCACAGATGACATTTTAACTAAAATTTGATTGGGAAACATGACGTTAGGGAGGCAAAAAATTGACATCATTAGGTGGCATCAAGAAAGGAGATGTGATGGACGTTCCAGCCGGAGTGCAACCGAGAGGTCTTCAACTCGCGCGAAGATCTCAATAAGTGACGAAATTTGATTTGACATTTACAGAAAAGATAATTATTTTAGGAAAGAAAAATCATAAATTTCAATAAGATGTGCTCATTTAGGGTTGTAAATTGAATTGTTAAATAAATGTTAAATTATTTCCTTGGAACAAGGCTGATAATTTGTAGTTAGTTGCCATCAATTTAAAAAGATGTATTAATTAACAGAACTTCCAGAAGTCGCCAATCTGCACAGCACGTCCGCACGCAGCAAGGTAAGAGCTAGAATGTTGTATGTCGATGCCCACAAATAAATAGTAATAAAGTCAACATAATAAATATTTTAGTTTAAAGTAAATTTAAGAGCATTTCGGGGCATGGTAATTACATAAATATTTATAGATTATTATCAAGTGAGTTTTAATAGCGTGCTCAAGTGGAAAATAGTAATAATAAAATATTAACATTGATAGATTTATCCAGAATATTACAATCCAAGTTAAGGGGCTTTCTGACAACACAAAATGTATGCATTTACACTGGAATACGGTCCCAACTTATTGTGTACAGGAGTTACTCTAAGAAGGGACCAGTTTGACACATGGGGAAATAAATGAATGACACGTAGGACACGTAGCTAAGAAGGGACCAGTTTGACAGATGAGGAAACAAATGAATGACACATAGGACACGTAGCTAAGAAGGGACCAGTTTGACACATGGGGAAATAAATGAATGACACGTAGCCAAGCAGAAGCTGTCAAAGCAGAGAGGTCGTGTTCATTTGCCTAGCGCAGGGGAAGGGGCGAGGGGAGGGGCGGCGAACTGACCTGAGAGCGGCGCTGAAGACGCCCGCGACGAAGCAGCCCGGCAGCCCCGGCCACTGGCCCAGCGTGCGCATCACCAGCAACGGCAGCAGCTGGTCCTTGGCCGCCGCCAGCTGCGCACAAACCACTCGTTAGCCCTCGCACCGTTTGATTGATTCGTGTTTCAGGGCGCGTTAACTGCTAAGGTCATTCGTGCCGTAAGTGAAGTGTATGTTTTATCACTGGCGGTGGAGAAGTTTCCCCGCCGCTGCATGGCGAGATACGGCACCGACCTACACGTCGGTTTGCTGGGATTTCCCCAGCCAAGGGATCTCCCACCAGCGGGACACTGCCTTTGTCGGGACAAGCTCTAAGCTCCCAACGTGTGGTAGTGTGGTGCATGTAAGTGTAAGTAAGGGATGAGGATTGTACAAGGAATAGGAAGGAAAGATGGTGCGCGGTTTGTGGCTTGTTTATTAGAGTACTACTTCGGCATTTTCGTGGTATTGAACGGAGAAACAACGGAAAACTACCGATTAGAGCTAGGTTGTGAGATCTGTGATAGTGTGTGAAAGCTAGCTAGTGTCGAAAATCCAGACACCCTAGAGCATCCCGGGCAGATGCAGTGCAGTGACATCAGTTGATGCCCTGATCCACAGAAACCAGTAGCACGCATCAATAGCACGATAAGTAAGCATTACTTGTTCACTCTAAGGTTACCGATGCTGATGGGAGGTTGCTAGCTGCCTCCGTCAGGTATCATACTCCCAGATCAACGCAAATTATATCTATGCGTGCACGGGTAAATGTAGAGTAGGAAGCATGTGTGACTGTATTTTCCGAGCGCGTCAACTAATAACGTATTCTTGTAAGTGTTGGGTGTGCTGTATACATGGAAGTGACGGTGTACATCTCCCGCTGATTCCAGAGATTTTTTAATGTCGAAATTCCACCATCGTCATGACTCGAATTAATGCTATAGAAGCAACGGGACTGGCGTCAAACTATCACATCCAGTAGAATAGGATGAAGTGGCTCACAGTTATCAATGATAAAAAGAAATAACCTGATAAAAATATGTGCAGAGGAAAAATTAATAATAATAATAATAATAATAATAATAATAATAATAATAATAATAATAATAATAATAATAATAGGTGATGTTCGAGAGTTAGAGACTTCATGTTCAGAGGTGCTTTCCAACATTTATAATAAGTTACTTGGTTTGTAAGTAGTTGCATCGGAGCCTAAAACCATGCTTGAATTGCAATAATTTAAAAGGTGACATGATGAAAACAATTGTACTGTATTTTATTTTTCTACTACAGACAATTTAAAATTGAAAAATATTACATACGAACAAGTAATATAAACGTGTACTAGACTCTTGTAATACATGCTTATGATCTCATAGCTCATAGCCAGTGTGCTTGTTTTGTATTTTACATGAGTCCAATTTCGATATCCAGTAGGGCCAAGAGAAATTTGTAGAATTTCTTGCGTCCGGGATGCAGAAGCATGTCACAAGTCAGTGGATGTGTAAATGAAGAAACTCGTGGTTCTAGGTGATGCAGAGTAATTGTTTTTATTTATTTTATTTTACATCAAAACAGTTAAAAATCTGGGCGATATGCAACAGTGAGAAGTGTATTATGTGCACGTTTTCTTAAATTCACGAAATAAGTGTTTTTGCCAAAACCGATAAGAACATATTCACTCTGATGTAATATGATATATTTTCAAGGGCAACTCAGCAATAGATGTGGCCTCATATCTATCATCATGTCCTTCGTAAAGGAATATACCTCCTCCCGCGACATAAAGAAGAACGATAATTTGAATAACTCTATTCCCCACTGAACTCTAGAAGACAAGCACAGATAGAGAGGTTACATTTATGCCCAGAAGCAGAACAATCTTTGCAAAACAACCGTCAATGCAAATCGTCGTCTTTGGTCTTGTAATATGTCACTCTTCATGTTCAGGAACAGCTGCAAATTATTTTCATACGGTTGTAATGATCAGACTGAAGGGAAAGGAGGGATCGTCCCCATCGTATACTTCGTATTTTTACTTTAACTATTTAAAATGGTTATACTGAAACTTCACGTGTATTGTATGCATTAAGAGCTTAGTTTACAAGTTTAAAAAGTATTAATTTCCCTCCTAATAGAAAGCGTTTTAGTTAATTTCGATGTTTAATCAATTGAAAAGTATAGTATCGCTTGTTTATAAAACATTTTTCATCCAGTAGGGTGCAACGTTATAAACTTGCAGGTGTATTATACTATTAACACTATTCCACATTTTAATTTTTATTTCATGTTTATTAACAAATTTTAAAATTAAATTAATTAACCGCCTCTTCCTGACAATTGTGTGCTTCTGGGTTGGGCATAGTTTGCCTGTGTGTGTTCGGAGGAAATATGCCAGCTTCTACGCAGCCCAGCTGAGTAAGGGCAATGTTGCAAAGTACGTGACATGCTGCGCTCAGCTCAGCTCGGCGTAGCGGGCGCGTTTTTCTCGACAAGAATGTCAAGTACGACGGAGTGTGCGCGAGAGCTGGTATGCATGCGTATCAGTATTTGCCGCGAATGTAATCAATTCCTTCTAGATACGTAGCACCAATATTACATTTTGAGTACGTACCTTAGTAGTGAGAGGATCGCAGTCGTAGTATGTGGCATAAATGAGCAGACCGCTATAGCAGCAGGTGAATATCAGAAACAAGGCACCCAGCACGAAAATGCAAACAGATCTGTAAAACACCCTTATGTTAAGCCCACTTCCAAGCATTAAAAGAAAGCAACATTTTTTACGAAATATATAATAATTTTTTGGTCCCTTTACAGTGATGTTTTTGTAAGTGAATTTGTCATGAAAAGTTAACTTGCTCACTGAAAGTAATCGTGCAGATGGATTCAAAGACGTTTTTCAGACAGTTCATCTGTCATCATTAGTTAGACGTGGTTGACGAGACACTGCATGCCGTGTGAACAGGTCTTCATCTTCTCAATGCGGCTGAAGAAAATGTCCGCCCAAGCTATGTGGTGAGCGGTATGGTGTAATTGTTACTTCCCGCAGCTCTACAATGTTATCCTTCATCGTATTTTACCTATTGCTGTCTAACACTTTTCTTAGACATATTACGCTTTGTAATATGTTTGTCAGCACAATATCTTTCCTCCATACCCTCCATGAATGGGCTAACACAAAAATTGAATATTTGGATTTTCTAATAATGTGTAACTCACGCGTCAGATTTTATTAATTCCTGTAAGTTCCTTCTGTGTGCAACTACGTTAACAGCAATGTGTATAAAACATATTCGCCGAATAATGAATATAATAACCATTAAAATGATTGCTCCATTAAAATGATTGAGTGACACAATTAGCGGTTAAAATATTCGGACTGAAATATGACAATCACCACAGATTTACAGGAGCTGAATGCTGAAAATATTCAAGCGTAAATGAAAAATTGCAAATATATTCTCATATTACGTTCGTGTCCACTCTTCTTTAATCAAAATGTCATCTATTCAATACGTTAGATCCTTTCGTAAGTTGGTTGCCCCAACATTTATTAAATTCAAAATGCATGTGGAATTTAAAAAATCCCTTTATATAACTTATATAATTATAACTATAAAATAAACTAATAATGCATTAATTATTTTACCTTTAAGAATATTTTAACGTTTATTTATGGGATGAAGTGCAACAAAATATAAGGTAAATATGAGTAATAAATATAAGAATACTTCAAAAAATAAATAAATAAATAATATAAAAATACATTTAGAAGTCTGATAAACAGAATAGATATCTTTAGATTGAAATCGTCAAAAATAATATTGAAATCTGGTGTATTAGTAAGCAGGAACCTATCTGACTTGTAATCATTTTTGGCTCCATTTCTGGCCACAAATTGATATAATAAACAAAACAGAAAACGTGACAATTGCAAAGGAGTTGTAATTGCTGGTTCGCAAAAATATCATGCCCGGCCCGCCCCCTCGAACCCAGAGACGAAGCTCTTGCATAGTCCGCGGTGAGGATACGACACCGATGTTGATGGTTTCAAAACATCCCCATCTTTGTATAAGATTTTTTACATCGATTTATTGAAGCCGAGGTTTTTATGATGTAGGCATTTCATTTCCGGATCAAAAAGAAAATTATTATTGGAGGGGTAAATGTGATATTTCATTTTGCGAGTAGAAAATGTTTTGTGACATTGTCACGAGACCAACACGCCGAGTGGCGCAATCGCGTGGAGCAAAGTAGAAGCACCGCGTGTGGCATACACGCGTGTGTCGAACACATTTGAGATAGCCTTACCTAGTTTCATTTTATCTTTATTCCCGTCTACAAATCTTTTTATGATACATTAAGGTCAGTAATAGCTGATACGGTCAGACGACATTAGTTTTTCTTTGTGAATTGTTAAATGTTTCTGAACATAGGAACATCGCCTCACTTTTAGCTCTGGTGCTAAAAATTGAACTTTTACCACGCTACGCATGCTCTAAAAATGCATTCACTAAAGCTGTCTAAAAAAATATTACAATAAAACAATAGTATCGGTGTTTACATGTCAGGATACTCATCATTGTTTCATACCAACGTTACCAAGGGTTAAAAGCAAGTGATTCGAGTTTCGAATTTTCATTTTTTTTTTTTCATAAATCTTAATTGTATGTTACTAAACCAGTTTCTCAAACATCGATGTTGAAAAACATTTATGCTATTTGTACGATACTGATGCTTTGTTGCTGATCATCGATGTGCCGGCGCCGTCGCTCCGCCACTTACAGCCGCGCGCGCAGGAGCGTGGGCAGCGAGAGGTAGCGCTGCATCATGATCTGGTTGACGCCGCTGCTCTGCAGCCAGTGCAGCAAGCTGCCCACGACGAGGACGAGCAGCGAGTGGCGCTCGGTGGGGTCGAGGCTGAGGCTGCAACGCAAGGCCGCGGGCGACGGGGCATTACTCACGCGCGTGCGCGGCCGCGCGTCGGCAGCGCCAGGTAGCGCTGCATCATGTTCTGGTTGACGCCGCTCGTCTGCAGCCAGAACGTGGCGCCGCCCACCGACATCGTCCAGAAGGTGTGCCGCACCGTGGGGTCCAGGTCCCAGCTGCGCCCACCACACGCCCGGCCACGCTCGCGAGACGGAACATCCAGCACCACGCGGGCGCGGCATTGGCCGGCGAGCGTGGTGGCACGCTCGCCAGCACGTGCCCTCGCACACTTGAGCACACTCTCGGATGCAAACCCAGACATTCCCTCCCAAACCTCGTGATATGACATCATTCTCTTCTGTAAGCATGGTGGCACGCTCGCCAGCATGTGCCCTTGCACACTTGAACATACTCTCGGATGCAAACCCAGACATTCCCTCCCAAACCTCGTGATATGACATCATTCTCTTCTGTAAGCATGGTGGCACGCTCGCCAGCATGTGCCCTTGCACACTTGAGCATACTCTCGGATGCAAACCCAGACATTCCCTCCCAAACCTCGTGATATGTCATCATTCTCTTCTGTAAGCATGGTGGCACACTCGCCAGCACGTGCCCTTGCACACTTGAGCATACTCTCGGATGCAAACCCAGACATTCCCTCCCAAACCTCGTGATATGACATCATTCTCTTCTGTAATCATGGTGGCACGCTCGCCAGCACGTGCCCTTGCACACTTGAACATACTCTCGGATGCAAACCCAGACATTCCCTCCCAAACCTCGTGATATGACATCATTCTCTTCTGTAAGCATGGTGGCACACTCGCCAGCACGTGCCCTTGCACACTTGAGCATACTCTCGGATGCAAACCCAGACATTCTCTCCCAACCTCGTGGCATGACATCATTCTCTCCGGTAAGCATGGTGGCACGCTCGCCAGCATGTGCCCTCGCAAACTTGAGCACACACTCGGATGCAAACCCAGACTTTCTCTCCTAATCTCATGACGTGACATCATTCTCTCATCATTCTCCGGGAATAACGGCGGCACGCTCGCGAGCACCTGCCTTTGCACACTCGACACCGCGCACACTAGCACACACTCTCTTATGCAAATCCAGACATTCTCTTCCAACCTCAAGTCATGACATAATACTTCGGGAATAATGACGGCAGGCTCGCTAGCACGTGCCCTTGCACACCTGACCGCGCACACTAGATCATACTCGCTGGTACGCATGCTGACATTTTTCCGAACCCCATGCCTTGACATTGTCTTCGGGAAGCATGGTGGTACACTCGCAAACATCCTCTTGCACAATCGATAGCATTCTAGACACACGGCACCATTCTCTCCGCAAACGTGGTAGCACGATTGCGAGCACTTTCTCTTGCTCTCTGTTCTCTCCAGCACACATCTACATTGCCTCCACCATCAATAACAGCACACTTGTAAACACAGATTTTAGCACATTTATTAACATACCCGTCTACATTTTCGTTACCACACTCTAGTGCGTTCGATTGCCCACGTGACAGCGTTATCTGGGGCACATCTAGCAGCACACTCGCGAGCACCGAGATTGGGAGAGAGTGAGAGAATGGATTAATCATCAAGTCCTCTATGACATGAAAAACGATAACTCTACCTGTAAAATATATCCCCTTCGTCGGATAATACCCAAGTTCTTGAGTTTATCGTTATTGTACACAGGTATCTCTCTCAACCGGGACAAGCTCTAAGGTTCTGACTGGTCTCCCTACATGTGATAGTGTAATGCATGCGAGTGTATGTAAATGTATCTATATAAGGGGTGAGGATACGAAAAGGAAGAAGGAGGAAAGATCACGCGGAGTCCGTGGACTGTTTGTTAGGGTAGTGCTTCAGCATTAATCTGGTGTTGATCGGAGAAACTACTGAAAACTATCGATCAGAGCAGCCGTCTACTAGAATTCTCTTCCAGATAACGCCTAAATTCGTCGTAGATATATAACTAGTTTCGAAAAACTCGCCACCGTCTGGACGCGAACTCTAACACCGCCCAGTGAAAGTCGTTGAAAAAGTCGAAGTCACGCTGCCTCCGCGCGAACTCAGCCGGTCGTGTCGCAGGAGGAGAAATGAGCTCACGTGCGGACCATGATTATTGAAATTAGTGGTGCTAAAACAGAACGTACTTTCTTCGCCGAATTTTCAAGTAAAATTACGCGAATAGTATTCAAATTTTCGAAACATTGTACTTTAACTTATTTCAAAATCTATCTTTAAGAAACATATTTATTTAAGGGATAAACTTCTTAACTTTAATATTTTAGTTGGAGAAAGACTCCGAAAACATTCTAAACTTTTGAAATTTTCGAATAAGTGGAGTTTTTTACGTATATGAGACCTGCATCATTCTCTTAAACGTCCTTCAACCCAACAACAAAATATATTAAACAATTTATGGAGCCATTTTTGTTGATAATTTTGTATATTATCCAAGTGCTTTATGTAAAGTACCCCCAAAATCAAATTATCGATTTCTAATTCATGTGGCCGCGAAATCAGCCAGCTCGATTGAGGAATGTTAATTTTGGAGAAAATCATCTGAACGGTTTAGTCACTAGCGTTGTTCACAGACGGACAGACAGACGTTTTGTTTTCATTCGATTTTTCTGCATCAAAGACTCACGAAACATGGATTCTGGCTACACCGCATGATGGAGGAATTTTTTCTAAATTTAGCAACTGGATTTATCCATTTTCGTTACCAAAGCCCTGTAAAAAGAGTTTTCTGCCGAAAATTCGCCGGTTTTGTGCGCAGCTACTGCGTAGCGAGAAATTAAAAGGCGCGTGCCCCGGAAGGAAACTTCCATGCCAGGAACCCTCGGAAATGCACCATTCCAGCAGTTGGCCTCTACAATTCTCAATCAACCAGTTATTTCGACTGGACCATAGAGCTTTTATCCTTTTCTATATATCGCTGGAGTAAGGTCAATCCTTTGTATAATTTTCCCTCTTAGTACTGATAAGACTAATTTTAAATGTTTTAGTTATGTTTTAACATCCAATTATCTGGTAATTACTTAAAGGTCCTTTTTTTAATTCACAGGACACGTGTATGAAATCACAATCAGATTAATTCCTAAGCCAGCTAATGATGATTTTTACAGGTTGGTGGGCAGCATTACGTCCTTCGTTTCTACTGTTCTGTCCAATATTCTCAACCTCCCCCTTTAGTTTTATGTCTTGCGAACGACCTTGAGTCCTCGTAGCCAATCGAACTCAGTCCACTTTCGTGTCCTTACTGATCTCCTTGGGTCCCAGCGTGGGATGGTGATGGATCACCGTCTGGCGGCCGGCGATCGCAGGAACACGTTCGTCTGGGGCGTTGGCGGGACGTGGGCGGGACGGGGACGGGGACGGGGGCGGGGGCGGGGGCGGGACGGGCGGCCTCGGCCTTGGCATCCATGTGGCTAATAGCGGCCGCTGCACGTCCATGCCGCCCGCCCAATTGCAGCCCTTGACGGTTGACGGTCGGCGAGCGGGCGGCAGGAAGCCAAGGCAAGGAGCGATCACGAGGCGAGCAAGCGAGTGAGGAAGCGAAAGGGACTCGGGGAGGGCGATTTGGAGTAAGGGACAGGCGAGCGAAGGGGTTGGCGAGGGAGCAGGCGTATGAGAGGGCGAACGGGCGGGTGAACGGGCCGGCGAGCGGGCGAAATGGGTGAAATGTCTGGCGATTGGGCGGGCGAACAGGAGGGCAAACGTGTGGGCGAACGGGAGGGCAAACGGGCGGGCGAACGGGAAGGCGAACGGGAAGGCGAACGGGAAGGCGAACGGGAAGGCGAACGGGAAGGCGAACGGGAAATGCGAACGGGAAGACAAACGGGAAGACGAACGGGAAGGCGAACGGGAAGGCGAACGGGAAGACGAACGGGAAGACGAACGGGAAGACGAACGGGAAGACGAACGGGAAGACGAACGGGAAGACGAACGGGAAGACGAACGGGAAGACGAACGGGAAGACGAACGGGAAGACGAACGGGAAGACGAACGGGAAGACGAACGGGAAGACGAACGGGAAGACGAACGGGAAGACGAACGGGAAGACGAACGGGAAGACGAACGGGAAGACGAACGGGAAGACGAACGGGAAGGCGAACGGAAGGGGGAAGGGGAGGGCGGACGGGAGGCCAAACGGGAGGGTGAACGGAAGGGCGAAGAGGAGGGCGAACGGGCGGACTGGTGAGTGGCAGGGCGGGGAGATAAGGGAGGAGTGGGTGGTTCAGCGGTATGGTGGGTGGATGGGTTGGTGGTGGGTGATTCGGTCTGGCCGTCAAATGAGCAAGCGGGTGGGTGTTGTGGCGTCCGGTTGTATCAGCGAGCGCTCGGGTGAATGAGTGGGTCGGTAGAAGGGAAGAGAAGGGTGGGCGACATCTCGCTCTGGTCCACCTAAGATCGCAGCGGCAGACAGAATTACAGCTTAATTTGGTAACAAGGTGATTCAACTCTATCAACCACTTCTGCAAAGAAAATATGTACGTCACGTGGCCGTGTAAACAACGGTAGAATGTGATCTAACAAACCTCCAAGGCAAACAACTGGATAGTTTCTATAAATACGTCTTTGATGGTACCTTGTGCGATACTGTTAAAATAAATACACTATCTATGAACCACTTCATCCAATTGAACTTCATTAAACTATTTACATGTAGACTATTGTCACTGAGTCAAAAGAATACATCACTGACAATAATATTTTTTAACACGCCCTGCGCGAAACGCTGTTATGTGCTTTTTTCCGTTTGCTAAACAGCTAATCTTTTCACTGCGTGCGAAACATCTGTAACAATTCGCAATTAACTTTCATTTTCACGACGTCTTTGTTTATTATTTAACAACAATTGTACTACAATACTGACTGAAATCCATTTACTTTTGTTCAAGTAAGGCATTTCTATTTATTTATTACGAGTATTTAATTTATATTTCTTTATTTGACGCACTGCGTTTCGCTCACGGTGGCGTGTTAAAAAATAGTTTACGCAACACAGGCGCGAGGTGATTCGCACCCTTGTTACGTAAACTAGTATTTTGCGTCAGTTTTGAAACATTTAATGAAAAAGTATTTTTAAATATTTCAGATGGGTGATTTATAGAGATTTCTATTTGTAATTGAAGTAAAACGCTGCTAATGAAATAGTATTCCGGTTTCAGATAAGCACTATGCGTAAATTTGAAAACGTCAGATACTGTATCAACAGGCTTTACTTTAGCACGCTTGGTTCTGCTGATAGTAGAGAGTTAAGATAGCTTTAAAGGATATCAGTAGTGAACTTCACATGACCATTCTAACCAAAACTTGAAGATTTAGAAAGCGATGACCTAATTCACAGGAAAGGATTTCATAAAAGTTACATTATCTAATATTTTGTTTTTAGATGATTATAAAAACATCTTATTTAGACTGTTCCCCTAGTATTTTTGTTAAAATTTTACCAATTATGACAATATTTCGTTATCCGCTCGTTTGGCTCTATCATGTTTTTGTTTTGAATATATTAATGTTTTTCTGTTATGAGAAACTTCTCATCCTCAAAATAGTTGAGTCAACTTCCTAAAGATGAGTTCAAAAGGTTTTTGGTTACTCTAAGGGGAAGGGGCGAAGCTAAAACGTTCTAAACCGTTAAATGTGGTAATTGTCTCAAGCTTTCACCGTATTCGTAAATCTTCATGCTTGTTTCAGTACTCTTCCATTGCCAATGTTTTGCGTTTTCTCAAGAGTTCAAAATTAATTTCTGAACGAATCATTTCGAAAATACTACATTAATATTTTTCAATAACCATTGAGTTGTGACACTACTCACAGTTCATTACCCGACAGAACAAACGCGAAAAAGATTTCAATCCATTTGGCTGTGAATATTGTGCGTTCTCATGAAGAATTTAGAGAACAAATGTTCCGGCGCTTGCTTTCTGGTGTTCAATAAAGCTGGGACAAGCTCTACTGACGGGTCTGGTCTCTCAATATGTGGGAGTGTAGTGCGTGTAAGTTTAAGTGCATGTGTAAGGGAGAGGAGGACACAAGGAGGCGGAAGGAAAGTTCGCGCGTGGTTCGTGGCCCATTTAGAGTATTAGTTTCAGAATGATTGAGGAAACCACGGAAAACTACCGATCAGAGCATCCGACCGCTACAATTCTCCTTTAGACAGCAGCTGAATTCGACTTAGCCATCTAATTAGTGCCGAAACTCTGCCTCCGTCGGGACTCGAACCCCAACACCTCCCGCAGTTGTTGCTTTGAGCCATCTTAGCAAGGGATGAATGGTGGGGTTCGAAAGCCGCTTGGTGCCGTACGAGCGTGGGACTCACCTGGGCGACTCGATGCGTCCGCTCTCCCAGTTGCGGCTCCACACGACGCCCAGGCCGCCCACGTCGGCGGTGCCCTTGGCGATGACCAGCAGCATGGAGCCGAACATGGCCACCGTCTGCACCACGTCCGTCCACACGACGGCCTTCAGCCCGCCCTGCACCGAGCACAGCGCCGCAACATTCACTTGACACACTGTTGGCCCACTGAGTTGGCTACGCGGTTCTAAACGAAAACTACAACTCTGTTTTCGCCCTGACCGAGAATCGTAATAACAATATCAGTGGCGAATATTCTGAACTAGCCGCCGACACGAGTAAAACACAGTTGAAAATATGTTCATGAACTATATATTATATAACATTTATTAAAATTATTAGTTATCATATACAAACTGAACAAACAACTCTCTCTGTTTCAGTACATTGCATTCATGACGAGATAGCCCAGATTTTAAACTCAGGATACGCTGCTGCAATAAATACTTTCTTAGTCTTTACCTCGGAAGCAGAGATGAGATCGTTCTGGACGGGAACATACAACGTATTTAATTCATCTCTTTCTTGTCTGTTCTTCAGCTAGTGTACTACAAGTACTCATTGCAAATATTTGGAACAACAAAATTCTAACTAATTTCAGTCCTTTCGAAACATTTGATGTAAAGGTTTCATCCCGCAACATACTCAGACATCGCTTCACCAGTATCTATTTGATCACAGCTTTCAGTATCGGTATGTATTACTTGTAGCAAATAGAACCGTATCTCAGTAACAATTCATTTTCTTCGATTTTGTCAGTTTGAACCTTGTCATTCCAAAGGTTCGACTGTATAATATAAACCTAAACATTTAATGTTTTTGGTTTTCTATACTATTCCTGTTCCCCTTTGCTGCAGGGAAGCTTTACAAGGTATGTAATACTTGGTAAATATTTAATTTTGTGGTCTGGCCAATTTTCATATAATTCATTAATAATAGTTACTGTACTTACCACACAAGTGTAGAAGATGCACACAAGGCACACTAGTGGGGTGACCACATGAACATTCACACCGGTCACTGAGAACACACATCAACAAAGAACACTATAATTTCATAGTTTTGTTACAAATATTTATATTTTATGACCATAACTGGATAAGCTGCACCGAATATAAAAAGAGATAAAATATAAATTTATTTAAAGTTAAATAAAGGGACCACAGCACGTGCTGTTTGAAACAAAAGAAACTGGAAAAAGCCCCATTGAGTTTCATGAACACGTGAAAAATTGTTTAAGACCAATCCGCTAATAATTTTATTTCAATATCAAATCACAATGAACAATTAAGTAATAAGAAAAAGAAGTACTTACTGCAAAAATTGCAAACCACAAAACGATTCTACAGAAAAGCATTTTAAAAGTTTCACGTAAAGCAAAACTAAGGTTATTATTAATTTTTTTGAAATTTTTTATACCAAATGTTTTTTGTTAGAGCAGAAATAAATTTATATCTACGGTATATCCGTGGATGAAAATAAATAATCATTACATGAAAACAGAATGTATACTATTCTGTTGAAATGGTTTGTGATTACATTGTGATGTAAATGTAATTTGCATTTTCTCAAATATAAAATATTATCTTAAAAAATCTAAAATAATAATGTAATTTTTAAAGGAGTTATTACAATACAGTTCTTATAAATTTCTCATTACAATGTGTCCTTGATTAAACTTTGATAAATCATACATTTTATATTTGAAAATGTGGTATATTGTGTAGCACTCTGGGCCCAACTGCTTCATCATTTTAAAAACGAATGCACCACTTGGTGATTATTAAAGTAAAAGTGATATTTCTAACTCGAATTGAGACAAAGAGTATCAGCAAATGAAAATCAAACAACGAGTGACGCTGAAAATCGTTGAACCATGTCTTACCGTTACTTTACGACCTCCCCTTTAGTACAAGTGAAATGACCATAATATTACCTTATGATAGCCATACAATTGGTTTCGATGGTCACGAGGAGATGTTTTCGAGGAAACATTGTGAAAAACTTGGTTGGTGTAGATTCGAGTTCACATGTCTATTGAATAATAATGAAAAAATATTCAAAAAACTCATGTTCAAGCACCCTATATAGTTAAGTAGGATGGAAATTTGTCGAGGAAGGTTTTAGTACGTTGATTACCATTAGATCTAGTTGTTAGAACTGGCGGACATTTCCGATAGTCAAACTGACGTGGTTCTGAAATATAACATTTTTTAAGTTTGTGTGGGCGATTATATTGAGAGACTGCTCAGGAATTGGAGGAGTGACTTGCAGCATCATCTCTAGGTGAGTGGCACTGATCAGCCACTGATAGGAAAATATCAGTGAAAAACAAGACGCTTTGCTGGGATCTTGATACCATCGACACCGTCAAGGTAGATGGCGTCGATTGGGTTTGAAGGATGTAATGTTCCCAACGATTTGTAGTGCCGAAAGATTAAGTAACGAATTAAATGGCACTATCTGTGAGCAGGTCCCCTTTACGTATAACAAAGACACTGAAGTCCTCCGGCTGGCCGAGATCGTTAAGGCAGTATTGTCGTAGTGATCTCGGACTGAAGGATCTCGGGTTCGTGTTCCGCGTCTGACATGGATGCATTTGTGCTAGTCCTTTCACTCCTCACCTTCACCATATATTATTCTGTTAACCCTATCTTTAATCTATAGTAGCTCATGACCTAGCTGTTAATGCGACCTTATTTTTTGACTTAAAAATTCTAAAACAACGCTGGAAATACTCCTTGTGATGTCGGTTAGTTCAAAATACCAGCACAGTTGACGCAAGATACTCGTAGATTTTATAACCGTAATAATTCAATAAACGTAACTGATAGACCATTACGAATGACCGTCGGCAAACGCGTATTGGCTCACCGACTCGCGTTCAAATCCCGCCCTGATTATGGATATTTAATTTAGGCCTGGGTTTGTCGCGAAGGGATTTGCACTCTTGTCGTCCCTTATCCAAGAAAACCGCAAGTGTTGTTGTGCTCTTTGTATTGTTTACGACACATCCCACTGTAGTGTAGACAGCAAATGACAACAGCTTGAAAGGTCTTGATCTAAAGTCAATATTGGAGTGTTTATCCAAATATATGGAGTAAACAGTTCATTTAGGAATTAAAATATTTAAATATAAACAATGTTTAACTGATCAATTTTGATCTTTGGCTTACAATACGTGAGTAGTATATCTTTAAAACAATTTAATAAATCTAAATATTTCTTTAATATGCGTACAAAAATTACTACTACCAAAAAGGAAAATTTAATTCTTCGATCTTTGAGAGAATTTTCCATATCATTTTCCTCCTAAAACGCAATTGTTTTCTTTTGCTTTTATAATTTCACTATATAGAAGAAGCGCATTCGGTAGGAATAGTTCAGAGAAAATTCCATTAAGTTCTCTTCTTTTTTTCATTTATTGTCTCTCCTAAAAGATCAAGTAAACTACACGGAAATCCGAAGTTTCGTGTTTCTATCGCGTGACGATAGAGTTCGTGCACGCTCACAGTCTCATAACCTATCGCTTAGCGTGTTCACTATCTAGTTTCACTCTGAGTAATAAGTCAACATTGTTTCAATTACGAATTGAATTAATATTTCTTTTAGCGAGATCACTTTACCTAAGCTTGGACACTGCGTGTGCGGGAAATTTATCCCTGCGAGAAAAATTAAGAGATCGGGAAAATACCCGTATGCATTGTTTTTCGTAATAACAAAGAATTGAAAATTTGCCACGGACCATACCAAAGAATGTTTTACGTAAATAAATCGTTGGTATAAAGACCAGAGCCTTGCCATTCCCTTGGAACTATGCAATTAACACGGTTGTAAAAGTATTTTGACATAACAAAGCGCTGGAATTTTTCTATTTTCACACTCATGATTCTTTTTAGTTACCGTCACTCTCTCTTTAAATATATAAAAACAAAATACTTCAAAATACGGAAAGGAAATGCTGAACAAAAACCCTAAAGGTTTTACTTATTTATGATGTGAGTGGTTAAAGTGACATTTTATTTTGCCAGTAAGAAAGGTTGCTATATGAAGCCGATGGACCAACTGGCGAAATCCTTCGAGCAATATAAAATGATTTTCCTACGTGTGTGATACACTATTTTTGATAGACTGTCTGGCTTTCATTTTATGTTAATTCAAGTTCGTATATCACTTAATGATACTTTAAGGTCTGTAGCAGCTGATGCGGTCAGACATAAGTATTTTATTTTGTTTGTTGCATTCACAAATTTATCTGAATACTTGAACACCGTCTCACTTTTACCCCTGGTGCTAAAAATTCAACGTTCAGCACGCTACCCATCCCCTGAAAGAACAGATTTTATTAGTGGCTGTCTAAACAAAATTACAGCTCAAAAACCGCATCGCCGCCAAGTGGAACAGCACATACCACCTAACCGAAAGTCCAAGTGAGCATTTCCTCCCCGCCCGCGGGGTCGTCTCGTCGCCAATGGACCTGGCCCTGACCGTCACGGCCGTTTCAAGCTCACGCCGCCCCTCAGGCGGTCATTGCTGCCCATTACGGCAGCGCCCGCTGAGAGGTTGCGGGCTATTTACAGAGCAATGAGCGCCCGCTTCCGCCCCCTCCACCCCCACCGCACCCCCGTCACCGCCGCCGCCCCCGCCACCGCCGCTGCCTCGCCGCGGCGCGTCGCGTCGGCGCTCGTTACCTTGATTGAAGGCGAGAGCTGGGACGTAGATGACAATCGGGATCCACGTGATCTGCAACACAAGAGCACCTCGTGGATCATGGTGGAAGGCACGAGGTCCCGCGTGTGACCGAGTGCCTTCGAACGATTCAGAATTTAGAATTTTGGCGCTTTTTAGTCACATGAATCTTTCGGATTCATCTTAAAAAGCTCTTTCTGTTGTTATGTATTTTAGGTTGTCCTTTTTTTGCTCCTTTTATAAACAGGGCTTGGAGCTAGGATCAATGTTCACGTTTTTATACCAATTCATTTTTTACCGTGCCCTTTAAAAATTTAGTAAGTTGACACAATTTCAGTGCTTATAAGGAAGTTTTACTTGTTCTCCCTATAGGAAAAGTATTCGAATCGCCTAAGTGGATATATTTCGAATTTTCGGTCGTAAAATCACTGTTTAAGGTTCATTGAGTCGTAAATTTGCACACACGTCGGGATTGAGAAATATAAGTGCAGTTCCAAAGATTGTTAAGGCCGGTGCAGGTGGAGAGGTGATAATCTAATTTTTGTATCCAAAAATCGGAGTGCCTTTATTCATGGATTTGGATGAATGAGACGTCTGTCATATTAGAAGCCTTTGCGCTGAAACTTGGTAATTACTTTAGGAGAAAGATTTAGCTGTGTCGTGAGATTATTAAGATAATTTAATATTCGAGGTACTTTCCAGAAACTCCTTACAAAATTGCAAAAAAACTTTATATTAAAAACACTAAGAGCCTGCGTTTATAAACATGTTTGAGGTTTCTACTCGACCACCTTTCGGAATTTTGTGCTTGAAATGAAAGATGGTGGCACCAGGATGACTATCGGTTGCTACTATTAATTGATTTTGTATTATATATACTAAATTTTAATATAAGATTTTCTTCAACAAAGACGTGAATTATTTTATTAGAGTTTTCGTAAATTACATTAATTAAAATGAAACTCACGATTCCAATGACAAACAGCACCGAACCAATAAGACGTGCTTCCTTGCCGAATCTTCTTTCCAAATACTGCAGGACCAAAAATAACAATAAGTGAATATGAACACACCACCAAAAAAACACCCTAAATTTCATGTACATGCCCTTTTACACTAATAAACAATATTATGTTATTTATTTTTCAAAATACTTTAGAGAAATCCCTTGATATATTTGCAGGTTTTATAATTATAAGAATAATACTTTTTTGAAAATGCGAAACATCACAAAATAATGCTCTATAAGTTTTAATTTTACATATCATTTCATTACATAACAAACACGTTTACAAAAAGAATTAAGTTTTATAGTTATCTTTTCAGAATACTACCCAACAGATCCATTACTTCCAATAAGCGTGTATAAGCACGTTTTTAGAAATAGTGCGTACTTATATAAAAGTGCTTTACATTCCCTCAAACCAATATTTGATAATTTATTTTATTTTTCAATAAAATGTGTCTATGAAAGCTGTTTAAGCTCCTTTTGTCATAAAGAGAATATAAAACTGTACAACAGTTTTTACAGTTTTATCCGGATGACAGGATTAATTTCAGGAACGGGTAAATCAGTTTAGATAGAAATTTCATTGAAAACGTAGATTATTTTCTCGGTCACAGTTGCTCATAATAATAATAATAATAATAATAATAATAATAATAATAATAATAATAATAATAATAATAATAATAATAATAATAATAATAATAATAATAATAGCCGATCAGATGGCCGAGATCGCTAAGGCAGTAGTGCCGGAGTGGTTTCGGACCAGAAGATCGCGGGTTCGAGTCCCGCCTCGGGCATGGGTGTATTTGTGCATGTCTGTATGTGTTGTCCTTTCACCCCCATTATCATCATATCATCATTTCATCTTCCATACCCCCAGGGCTAACAACCGTGGGGGATAAAAATCGGATCCAGCTAAAATGCTGGTCCCCCCCAAAAGTTGTTGCAAGCACCTGCCACCGCAATAATAAATAAAAACTGAGCCACGGTAAACGCAGGATGCTTGCATGCGTGGTTCTGGTCGGCCGATTAACGAAAAAAAAAATAATAATAATAATAATAATAATAATAATAATAATAATAATAATAATAATAATAATAATAATAATAATAATAATAATCCGAATCCGTCCCTGTGGCGCAGACGGTTACGGCAGTCGTCGTCTGCGCCGAAGAAGCTGCAAATTCGAGTCCTGCCTAGGCATGGTGTCGTATTTGTGATTGTCCCATCACCTCTCATTATCATCCTATCATCTCGTTATTCATAATTCAAAGCGTAACAACCTTGTCTTATCAATGGATACAGCCATAAAAAGCTGATGTCCATAATTACACACGATAATGTCTCTGGGGTCTCGGTAGTGTAGCAAAAAAATTCTGGAGAGGAAATTACTCCCCAGGTCTATATAATAGTTGATAAGTTAACTTTCATCAAAGTGTCGTTGTTTAATATAATTTCTTAACCAACTCTAGACTATTAAATCACATAAATCGCGTTAGCTTGACCTGTCGCGAAAGCTATTTAAGGTGGCGATGCAACCTTCGTCTAACAAACAACTCCCTCATACCTCCACTCATCTACCGCCAGCTCCAACATAGGACATGTGATTGTCATTTTAAGTTCTTCTCGCCACGTAAACAAAAACATTCTCCGAACTAAACAAAACACATCGCATAATATCTAACAGAGCATTGTTCCTTTTCAGCTACTACAGAAGTCAATTCTGGATACGTTACGTGGGGCACCTCTTTATCGAAAAATGTCACCCATTTCCGGTGTTACAACCATTTACAGTACATAAAAATAAATGTGAAAATTGCAAATATATACCACGGTTAGAGAAGAGTGGGGGTCCGAAAATGGGTGAACTTTAGTTGTTTTTCTGTCCCAAAAATATTCCAATTTATTCAAAACCTTTGAAGAAACTTTTTGCATTCAGGTACAAATCCAGTTCCAATTGTAATGCTTATCTGTCGAGATCACCTATTGGTATCGTGGATGGGATACAAAACAAAAGCAAATGTATCTAAGAGGCCAGTGTACAATAAATTCTCAAACTCTTGGTTTGTTCGGTTGTGTTTTAGATGATTGATTAAAATAAACAACTAGGATGTAATCTCAATAAAATTCTTCCATTGGTTGAAAATTCGTAGATGATTAATACAGTTGCATAATGGAAAAGCCTGTATCCTGTTGTCAAAAATTCTCTCTATTCTCTCAAGCATTCGTGTAATAACTAATTCATACATAAAAGAACAAAGGGTAAATTCTCCAAGAAGTAATATCAGTTATTTTCTATTTTTGCCCTATCGCCGGGTTAAATGACGCACACATCTGATAAGAATCGCGTGAGAAAATTCTTAAAGTGAGGCTTTCAAAAAGCAAATATGTCTTACAAGAATTGTTACTATGATAGTCTCCTAGCTCTCCTATGACGCAAACCGAAAGGTTAATGTCACTATTGCTGATGTAACAAATAGTGGCACATTTACAGTACT
Organism: Gryllus longicercus; assembly: GCA_038098605.1. Taxonomy (NCBI): domain Eukaryota; kingdom Metazoa; phylum Arthropoda; class Insecta; order Orthoptera; family Gryllidae; genus Gryllus; species Gryllus longicercus. The sequence continues at coordinate 1,153,705 of JAZDUA010000290.1, forward strand.
TATTAACATACGTAAAGACGATGACGCAATATTTGTACGTAATTTTATGTTGCAATCTGCACAAAAACACAGACCAAAAACGGTACTTCAGAGACTAGTATAAAGCTACTTCGTCGATAAGAAATGTTTCATGACCTTCCCCAATATTGACTGATAAACTCTCCTTCATTCTATTGTAAACTACTGGAAGATCCCCAGAAAGTTGAAGATACTTTATATTTCATAACCAAAATAAAAATTATTTAAGCGTGTGGCTAGCAAAGATGATCACGTATTTAAGAAGTTGATAACGGCGAGAGATTTTGGCCAATGATTAAAATCCGACGATGTTTGTGGGGATGATGTTTGTGGAAACTGGCAATGATGCTTGTTGGAATTATTTTGGGGTTCTTTTCACTGCACACGAAAGACATGAAATTGACAAGGAGATGAGACATTTAATTCACTTTCATGAACGGTAACTTTTACAAGGCAAACAATTTACTGATAATTTGTTTATTTTGATTAATCCACAGTTTATTTTATAGCGCATTTCATTCATTTAGGCACTGTATATATTATTTATTACTATTATTACATAAACTAAAAACCTTTAGTTCACTTCCTACGCCCGTAACAAGCATACCAAATCTACAGGTTGTTAGTGGTACAAAGTTGGGTTGAGGATAATGGTTACAAATTGGAAACTCTCTCGGCACAGATGTGTAATGTTTATGAAATAAATTCCATTTGTTGTGACTCTGACATTTCAATCTTGCAGCCGGTCACCGTAGCAACGGACATGACCTGCTATTGCCACCACTGCAACGGAAAGACAACGCTACCATTTAGCAACCTTGCACCGTAGCAGCGGTGGTAACAAGCTGATGTCACCGTAGCAACAGTCTGCGTAGCAACCGTGCACCGTAGAAATAGTGTTGTGACTCTCCACCACTCTCGCTACTCGCTGCTCTGTGTACACGTTCTACCAAGTTTTGTGCTAGAGGTTTAAGAGTCACATGATGACGCAGAAAATTATTCAACCAGCAATTTCTTCGATTAAACTCGTAATCTAATTTGTCACTATGTTTTTATGAACAAATGAAGATGACATTGCGAAATTGACTTTGCAATGAAGCGCGTACACCGAGCACGTGACTCAAGCGTTGGAAACGTAACACTACTTCTCCCTAGACAGTTGTCAAGCACAAAGATTGGTAGTCTGTAGATATACTACAGTGTGTTAAAATCGTTTTAAATACATTACTGTATGTAGAGCTTTGCGACATCTCTCTCAGACAATTTGAAAAGTCACTTCCCCTTGGAATAGGCAACCGAATAGACTTCTCTGTTCTGAGGGTTACCAACAGTGTTGCAAGATCAGATCACTTTCAGTATGTTTTATTAGAACAGTGCGTGAGAAATATGCGAAAATGTCGAAGAATTTATCAACAAACACGAAATTCGAACTTCAATCACACATATTAGGAAATAGTGGCTTTTTTCTACGCAAATTTTGAGATTCTGCTTGCCTCTCTCTTCCGTCTAAATTTTGCTACGGAGGTGGGTACTCAGAAGAGCAAAACCTAAACAAATGTAAAGAAGTTCAGAAATCCCGCATTTTGAAGATTGGCCCACTCGAAATATAAGTCACATATTTCCCAGAGGACCTCGAAAACAAAGTTAGAAGCACCTCTGAAGTAATTATCTTTTTCCAATCAAACGCGCAGGAGAGGAAATAGATCGAATGCGTGAAAAAACTTTCTGAACCCTTCATTTAAAAAGGAAATCATTTGATTTAATTTAGGTAATATATTCATCAACAGATCTAGAAATTATATTTCTAATAATAAGTCTTTTTCATTATTGATTAGATATAAGAGGCGAAAAGGGTACTTTTTTAAGAAGGAGAAGAAGAAGAAGAAGAAGAAGAAAAGGCGAAGGAGGAGAAGAAAAAGGAGAAGAAGAAGAAGAAGAAGAAGAAGAAAAGGCAAGGAGGAGAAGAAAAAGGAGAAGAAGAAGAAGAATAAAAAGAAGAAGAAGAATAAAAAGAAGAAGAAGAAAAAGAAAAAGAAGAAGAAGAAGAAGAAGAAGAAGAAGAAGAAGAAAAAGAAGAAGAAGAAGAAGAAGAAGAAGAAGAAGAAGAAAAAGAAGAAGAAGAAGAAGAAGAAGAAAAAGAAAAAGAAGAAGAAGAAGAAAAAGAAAAAGAAGAAGAAAAAGAAGAAGAAAAAGAAGAAGAAAAAGAAGAAGAAAAAGAAGAAGAAAAAGAAGAAGAAAAAGAAGAAGAAGAAAAAGAAGAAGAAAAAGAAGAAGAAAAAGAAGAAGAAGAAGAAGAAGAAGAAGAAGAAGAAGAAGAAGAAAAAGAAGAAGAAAAAGAAGAAGAAAAAGAAGAAGAAAAAGAAGAAGAAGAAGAAAAAGAAGAAGAAAAAGAAGAAGAAAAAGAAGAAGAAAAAGAAGAAGAAAAAGAAGAAGAAGAAGAAGAAGAAGAAGAAGGAATATATAATCAAATATAAGATTTCCTTCCCAACATTTTATCCTGCAGAGCCAGGGGTAGAGCGTTCGCCTCATACCTCGTAAGTGGAGGTGAGCTGCAGGTTGTGGAAGACTGGCAAGTATGCGTACGCCAGGACGAACGCCATGAGCAGCACTCCGATGGCGATGAAGGTGTACTGCGTCCCATGCAGGTAGATTTCAGTGGGCGTGCCCAGCAGCGTGATGCCCGAGATGAAACTGCGGACAAGCGGCGAAATGAGAACTGAATGTAGCATTTATATTTCAGTTTGTACATAAGGAATTCCACACTGTGGATTGCTCTTCAACCATTATGAATACTCTGATGATGGTATTTAAGAAAGATAGTTGAAATACTCTTTTTGATGAAAACAAAAACAATTGTAATTTTTATCATACCATATCGCCATGTTTTCAGGAAGAATATCATAATTTATAGTCTGAGCTTCGCCTTTAATAAAACATGTTTTATTATTATTATTATTATTATTATTATTATTATTATTATTATTATTATTATTATTATTATTATTATTATTATTACTGTTATTATTATTGTTGTTGAAAGGTTCAGCACACTCGTATGCACGCGTACACTTGTTACTGTTGCAGTCATGTAATCGATCTTTTGCTTTCTGTGTAACTGACTTTTTTCCTTGCAAAGTGCGCAAGGAAGAGATAACTGAAATTTATCATACAATTTCTTAATAATAATAATAATAATAATAATAATAATAATAATAATAATAATAGTTTAACGCTGCTACTCTGGGAGCTAGTGTGTCGGAAAATTTAACGTCGATTGGAAACTTTTGATTCATCGGCAGGGAGGGTCTTAAAACAACAAAATATTCCTCTCTAATGACCGTATTATCGAGATACAGTCAATGAGGTAGCGCATTTTTTTGAGTCTAGGAATGGTACTACCCATCAAAACATTCTATGAGAAGTTCGAAGAACGATACAGAAAACCCTTTTGGACAAATTAGTATGTTTAAAATGAAGTTTCGGACTGCTCAATTAAATGCATCAGGAACGAAGTTAATAATGTAGAAAGCGATAAATTAAAAGATTCTTGACAATTGAAAATTCAATAAAGTTGCGAGATGCAACGGAGTATAAATATTATCGGGAAATGCATTAATGTTGATTTTAAAAAATACATTAGAATTATCTTCTAGAAACTCAACATTTTCACACCTTATAAATTATTTACTATTTTATTTATACGTATAAGCACTGTGAGTTTCATTGAGTCAGCTAAAAAAATATTTTTGATCTCCGAATTGCAAATTTAATAAAACCTATTATCATGAAAAAATATGTGTCGATAAATGAAATATTCTCAAAAGTAAATACACGCTAATACTATTCTGAGTCTATGAATTCGACAGTGAATTATGCAGGCGTCCTAGATAATTTGATGTGCTATTACTTTTCTTTGACTTCCACGCTGACCCCCACCTACTTTATTGAAACACAAATGCTAATCATTCGTTATGCAAAAAGATGGGGAAATGTGCCAGATAATGCGCGCATACTCCCAACAAATATTCTTTGCATTCTCGTACACGTAGAACAGATAAAAACAGATAAAGTTATGTAACGCAAGATTAAATGTTTTGCAACATTTTTTTGTCTTACTAAGACACCAAGTTTATGAACGAAAATAATTTAAATCAATGAAGAACTGAAAAATCTTCAAAATATTTGAACCCTTTGATATTTGGACCTGTTCACTCTGTTTCTTTATTAGTTGCCCTTTTATATTTTGTACCAATCAGTTGTTTTCTCACTTTATACTTTGCTCCCCATTATTTACAGAACCCGTCTAACAAATCTGTTTACAGAACACGTTTGAGCCAAAAATATAACGAATAAAAATTTAGTCAAACTAGTTCAGTTACTTTGAAATCCATTGTTTCGTGATTGTACGAATTATTGACTTGATTTTAAAGCTGAAACATAACTTAAAGAGACGGCTCTTTCTCTTTAAAATGATGGCCTGGCGAGAACTCGCGTAATAAAAATTAAAGTAGATCAGGGTATCACTTATGTTATTATGGTGGCGCAACACGTTCGAAGCCGTTATAGCTGAGGCCTCCGCTATTATGTTCACGACAAAGTTCGTCTGTCTAGCGACACGATGAATTGAAGCACGACGTAACATCACGCGCTGCATTCACGAAATTAAACATCCCATTTTTTCAGTAAAGCATTTGCAATACATTTCATTGCCCTTGCGGCAACAGTCAGAGCCTCTTACGTGAATAAATTCGTCATACATCACACACAAGCTAATATGGAATATCTAAGTAAGCGTATGTACTTTACCATATCTTTTACATCTCTCATTTATCGAAGACCCTTTAGAAATATTTTCAAAAACGAGAGTACGATATTGCACTGACAGGTTACTATCACAACATGGCGATTTAATCACACTAAAACCTGCTTTGCAGAACAATCCAGAAATATCGTATTCTTAGAATGTTGGTTTCAAAATTGATGCTGCATATAGGTGTATAGGTGTTGTGGTGAGTTATCGTTGGCATTTCTAATAAAATAATTATATGCCTCGTCATTGCGAACAATATTATTTATTAAAAAAGCTGATGATGACGGCTAATCCATCGAAAGCTGCTTTTTTAATAAATAATATTGTTTGTAATGACGACACACAAAATTTTTCATTGATGCTGCATACCTACCTCACCTGAAGTTCGAGAATAAATCTGCATACCTACCTCACCTGAAGTTCGAGAATAAATAATACCAATAATTTAAATAAATCTATTATAGTTGACTTTCATTGTAATGTACAATTTTATGATGGAGGCGAACTATCGTCTTACTAAATATTGTCCTTTTTTTAGCTGTCAAACGTTTAGAGAATAGCCATTTAAGCATTTAGTACGTCAAAAAAGAGGAACGGTTTAAAGAGGATAAATGACAACAGACATTTAGTTCTGATCACTCCATGCAAATTGTGTTGCTTTAAATGACAAGAAAGTACATGTAAGCTCTAGTATTTCGTGATGTATCGTTTAATCCCCTCCCATTCCACCAGTATAATCAACATCATTACAGTCAGTAGTATATTTCTTCCATGTCTCCCGATTCTCAATTACTTCCTTAAAAATACAAATATCACAATTAAGATAACGTGGTATCGATATTTCTTGGGTATTGGAAACAAAGAAATATTTTCTTCAAACCATTGCGAGAGAACTTTGGACTATAAATAATCGTAGATTATAATAAAAAAATAAATAACGTTAGATTATGCATAAACTTAAGTAGTAAAAATATATTGTGAGACATTTTTAAGCAAATATAATATTTTATTCGGCAGTATAAGATCTATCAGTTTTCTATGATATCAAAGTTCTGCGAAACAATTTTCTAATTCCAACAATCTAATAAAAAATAACTTGCTTAGCGTGGCACCTCCAGTGAATATTTTCATGTTAAGAAGTTTCATTTGCTGTTTGCAAGCTCTTAATAAAAATATTTTTTAACATATTTCTATTGCCAGGCTAGACCATTTCCGGCCATATAAATGCACATGGACAATATATGTTTAAATTATTGTTTCATTACAATATTATTTCATTACATTATTGTTTTATTAGATTAAATTGTCGACAACCAAGACGTAACGATTCATGTAAAGGCCGAAACAGGAGTGTATTTCACAGCGGACAATGTATTCACAGGTACTATATTGAAACTGTCAAAGAAATGTGTGTTCTAGATTATCCTAGAGAGAACCGACTAAGAATTGTGGCAGTAGTTTTTTCTTGTTTAGAGGGATAGAAAGAGCTAATGATCACCTCTGTTGATACCGTCAGTCACCCAAAACGAGTTTTAGTTGTTAAAAATAACAAAAAACACATTTCAGATAGATATTTTGGAATATTTTCTGATAGATACGCAAAAATTATCATTTCTCCAACAGGAGACCGACGCGCGTTGAATGACACCTCGTTTGTTTCAATTGGTGGACCAGAAGGGCTCTAACAGCGACTGGTGGACGGACCAGGTTACTCAATTATTATGTAAAGATTCAAAAATGCAGTGCTCTCTAAAACAAAGGTTTCTTTAAAATACTCAAACGAGTCTAACGTTGTTACGTCTTGCAATAGGCAGTTTGTAGGCGTCCTCACAATACAAAACAACAGTACAGCACAAGAACTTTTTAACTAGACCCAGCAATTGAAAAAAATCAGAAAAAATCCCAAGAGTTCTAAGAGAAATTGTTAAAACATTTTCATGTCTGGGCCGGTGTTCTAAGGCACAGCAAAACAGTTCTTATAAATCCGGGTTCAATCTGTTCTCCTTCATAGGTTTGCGAGAGTATGGAAGCTGGAATGTAGGCCGGTTAAATATTAATGAGAAATTCTGATTGAAAACTCAATTAGTAGCGACTTCAAGATATTGGAAGATTTGCTAAACCTTGGGGACCAATACAAGAGTATAGGAGAATATAATAGTTCAGTATTTCGTTAAGCGAGGGTCTATTATTCAAGATATCTTTTAGCAATGAGCAACTTCTACTTTTATTTCGCGAAAGTAGGATGAATACTTGCCATTTTTCAAATAGATAAACGTGATATAAGAAAAAGAGTAAAAAATGATGAAGATATCAAAAAAATCAGCATCCTACGGCAATCTGTAGCAGAGAAACAACGAGAAAAGTGTTTTTCAAGTTTTATTTTTTTCTCAACTTTTTTAAATGTATCCAATTGAAAATAATGGCAGAGATGGAAGAAAATAGTTGGATTTGAAGTTATTTTAATATTAATAATTCAATCAAATTTGTAACCAAATTCAAATAGAAAAATTTGAAATTGATTTTGAACGTGATAACATTGAAGAACCTTTGAGTTTTCCCCCTGGAATGTGTTTCATAACATTCTACAATACATTTTTTTCAGATTTTTATCAATGTGAACGATAGTGAAAAAAATGGAAACTAATTTATCACTTTCAAAAATTTTAAATTGATGCCAAAATGTGATTGACAAATAATAATATTTATACCAATATTTATACACAGATTCAATTACGACATACGAACTCGTTATCATAAAAGTCTCACATTGATTATGTACCAAACTCAATCGGAATATCCGTGTTGGAAAGATGGAGATGGGAAAGATGAGTAGGCTCTTCTGCATCCGACTTCAGCCAATGACCTTCAGGCACCAGTTGGGCTTCAGACATCAAATGATTAGCGGAAATTTTAAATGCCAAAATTATTACAGTTACAAGACATTGAAACAGTAACTGATACGCACTTTTTTAAATATTTCATCTTTTATTTCAAGTACTTTTATTGTGTTATTTTTCGTTGATAGCCGTTTAAAATTGTCACTTTCTGACAGTTTTTGCCCTCCATGCAACATGGTGGCCAACGTCTGGTCTCGCTTTTCAAATGAGTCGCTATCTTTTATTTCAATGAGCGTTTCAAATGATCTCGCTTTTCAAGTGCCATTGTTGTGGTCACGTGCTTCATGACGCAAACTGTTGCTGCGCAGAACGAGCAAAAATTGGTGCGACGGACGAGCCCACCCATATCTTTCCACCATAGAAAAAGCGGGAGTGAAACGATATTATTGTGAACGTGCGAAGCAGTGTCACCCTGTCATCCAAGTAGCTTCGATAACTTATTATTCCACACACGCTCGTTACTTTATGAAAATTGTTAAAAGTCAGAAATTTTGAAGACTGTTTACAAACGAAAGCCTGATCCCAGTTATTGAAGGAAGGCAGTGACAATGATTAAGTGTTTGTCTATTGTCTATGAGTAATAAACCTACAACTGTGTAAGTTAATTTATATTACAAATACGAATTACTAATATACCTAAAACCGAGTAATTTGAATTATATTAGAAACAATACATAAATCTAAAAACAAAAGCGTTTTGATGATTTTATTTTGATAATGAAGATAATGATAATACTTTTCACATAAAAACAAACATTTGTCAACAGTAAGTTGTAAATCATGCTGGTAAGTGAGAATTATCAATAATTTAAACATTGGTGAAAAAATTTCCAATTTTTAAGCATTTTTTTACATTTTGGCGCGATATTCAAATTTTTAAGCTGATAAAATAGTTTTTAACTTTTTCACAATCGACCACATTGTTTAAAAATCTGAAACAATGTGAGAATATTAAGGCAGTACTCCTTATCGCGTCGAAAATAATTTTCAAAATTGTATTAATTTTTTGCTGTTTGAATTTGATGTCATAATTGGTTGACAAAAATATCTTCAAATTCAATTATTTTCTTCCGTCTCTGTAATTTTTGTACAGCCGGATATATGCAATAGAAGCTCAGACAAAAATAAAACATGAAAAACACGTTTCTCGTATCTATGCAACAGATTTCCCTAGGAGGTTGATTTTTGGGGGAATCTACGGCATTTTTTATACTAATTCATATGAGTATCACGATAATCGATTTAGTTTGGGGGGGTACTTTTCACCGCTTTATTGGCCTATACCCTTTTCTTCTATATATTTTCAATATCATCTTGAATATAGTTAAAGAACAATGAAAAGAGTTGTTCAATTTTTTGGTAATTTCTATTTAACAAATTATTTACTAATTATTCTTATTACCTTAGCATCTGTTAAGAAATTTAATATCAAATAATGATTTAAACAATAGTTTTTAGTTTCCAATTTTGTAGGATTTGTGAATTTATTATGGAAGTTATATGAAAATTGACTTCACGTTGTATTTTCATTTTGTGAGCTTGGTAGTGTCTGAAAAAGATTATTCCATTATAATATTGACCTATATTTTATTAAAACGTAATGTTATGAGGTATCTCTCCACGTGTTGATTTCAGAAATGGTCCAACAATTAGTTTCGATAAACTAATTGTTCAACTAATTGACTCTTCAAGGCACATTTCCTACCCCTTAAGCTCCCATGCAGGATAAGAAGAAAGGACAAGGGAATAAATAAACCCCAGAATGGGCAATCCCACAGAATCCCACAAACTGCTCAACTGCATTTTCTCAATCATTAGAGAAATCCCACTGGGACCTTTGTAGATGGTATCCTGAATCTGTGGCTACCTGGGAGGCGAGGCGTCGTTTATATTACATTCCCCTGGAATAAGTTCCCACTTCGACGGCCAAATCGTTGATAAAGTCCTTGGTAAGATGCGCAACCTTGATTGCCAAGACAACACACTAGGACGTCTAGCAAGGATTCAGATGTACCTGGTCTTCCTGAGAATCATGGAATAATGGAATAATCAGACGAGGCCGGCAGGCGGAACCCCTTCCGGGCTTAACTACTCTATGCGAGTCATATCATTATAACCAGATATTTTGAGGCCCTCGGTGTGTGTTTCTGGGTTATCCTCACCCCCCGCGTGTACAGGTGATGTACAAATACACCTCTGATCTGGCTTTCGAGCGTGCCGGAACGCGACCGACGTCTATCCGAAGCCTAGTTGGGGTCACCTCGCCAGGTCGAGGCTGCCAACTCTACGGGTTGGTACAGGAGTCACTTTGCATCTGACTCGTGTGGAGAAAAGTCGCCCCTCAATAACACATGAATATTGGACATTGCCACGACGAAGCCAAGTGCCCACCATATATCACCCGGATTATTACACTGAGCGAGGCAATGAGCCCCAACCGATCTCCTTCCTGTAGCCACATCTGCTATTGATGTACCAGCGTGATACTGGGTATCTAATCCGCCGCCAGGACTTTTACAAACAGGGCCATAGCCGAAGCCATGGAGGGGGCGGGGCAGCGCACCTGGCGATGAGTGACATCGAGATGGGCACGACGCCCATGGAGCGTCCGCCCATCAGGTAGTCGTCGGCGGAGCGCGCCCCGGCGAAGAAGCCGAAGTAGACGCCGATGGCGGCGCACAGCAGCAACATGAACGCGAACACCGCATAGTCGGCGATGCCGAACAGTTGCAACGCCTGGTTCAGCTCGTGCACGCTGGGCGCCGTCGCCTCCTCCATCATGGGCAGCGTCGCAGGGGGATGGGGTTTTGCGAAGAAACGAGGACCGCCGCGCGACTATCGCACGCAACTCGGTCTGGCTGTGCTCGTCACCACCGCCGCCGCCGTTGCCGCCGTCTCCGCCACTGTCCGCGCACTGTGGACCGTCCTAGACCGCCGTCGCCCCGATAACGACTGGCGGCTCCGCGGAGAAGACGGCGGAGGGCGCGTGGGTGGTCGCGCGGGGCGAAGGCCGCACGGCGCGACGCGACGCGACGCGGCGCGGTGCGGTGCGGCGGGCGTCGGTGCTGGAGGCTGCGAGTCGCCAATTGCACGCCCCTCCGCCGCCGCCCTCCGCCCTCCGTCCTCCGCCCTCCGCTCCCTGTCAGAGGGCGTTTAAGCCTCGCAGCAGCGCGGCGCGACGCGGCGTCACGTGGCTTTGATTTACGAAGCCCGGTGTTTGGCCAACGCTTAGACGCCGGGCGCTGCCTTAACACCCCCTGATGCCGCGAGGTAAATCATTTTTGGCCGACGACACGTGGGGAAAAGGCGAAGTGTCTCGCGGGAACACGTGCGTTTTAAAGTGTCGAGCAATCTCCTTACGACTGTTCTTCTACAGCTATATCGACCTAGCTGCGTAATTATTATGCTTGATTTTTCTGACGATTATTTTCTATTTCATCGATTCTTATTCTTTCTTTTGCCGTGAAGATGATTGGCTTTGGAGTCTGCATTAGTTTGTATTTGCATGCTAGTTTGTCTGAAGTGATATTTTTTTCATACATATCTAATGTGTAGAATTTTCGCGGTTTTTACATTTTTGTTCTGTTCTAATCTCTCGATGGTTTTTAATATTTACCATGAGCATGCGTTTAATAAGTTAATGTGTTCATGTACTCGAGCGTGATGAATGGTCTCTTATAGACGTAATTGCGTTAGTTGCTGGTGTGCTGAAATTCCAAGACTTTGATGAAGATATTTTCGAAAGAGGATTACAATAGCAGCAATATATCAATAAAATTAAACAGTTTTATGTAACCGTACAAATAATGTAATAGTCATGTACAAATACTGCGAGAAACTGTGCGTTACTGGATTAAAAAGTGAATTGGTTCATAAAAGTATTTAATTTTGTTTAATAATAATTTTGATAATAATAAAAATTGTGGTAACGTTATAGTTTATTTTCTAAAATAGCAAGCGCAATAATTAAACGCATTAAATATAATGGTTTGCATAATAAAATGAACTATCACATGAAAATAGAACAAATCACTAGCCAACAATTTATACAAAATGTTACGACAATTATTTCGTTTTTAACGCGAACGTAAAATGTAATACTTATTATTGAAACGCTCTTAAGGGTTTTTAAATGAATGAAGAAACGGTGCTGTGAAGAAGTTTTCTAGAATTCGGTCACAAGTGTCATTTCTATTGATTAAATAATTTCTGTACTATGCTAGTTTGAAATTGTTTTCCTAATTTTCATAGTGAAACCTCTAAATTGTATAATCAGTGGAAAATTATACCTTTCATGTAGATTTGCGTTGTAGTGTCTATGAAGGATGTTCAAAAATCTCAACCACATGAGTACGTTTTTTTAATAAGCTGATGAAGTTATTCTATGGTATAGTTCAAAACTCAATAATTGGAAGAATTTAGCCTTTTCAACTTGAAAATTGTAAGAGCTATATTACTTCTCATTGCTGATTATTAAGTTATTATATACGAAAAGGAGGATTACCAAATGAAACTTCATCAATTATATCTAATGTGTACAAATTATAATATGAAAAACTATAATATGAAAAATTGTAATGTAAAAATTATAATATGAAAATAAAAAACAAAAAACGAAGGTAATGGCTTTTACAGAGGTTTATCCAATTAGAACAAAAATATGCCTGGGACTCCTAACAATATAACAAGTAACACATTTCAATTATCTGGATTGTGATATAAGCTACGACCGGAGCCAAGACAAAAAATAAATTGAAAAAAAAACAATATAAATGCAGCACGCTATACAGAATATTGAGAAATAAGTCTAGCAAAGATACAATGCTGAAATTTTATAAAACAATGGCAACACCAGTAGTCTTATATGGGAGTGAAAATTTGATTCTCTCTCGAAAAGAAAAATTACGTATTCAAGCTCCAGAGATGCCATTCTTAAGGAGAGTAAATGATTGTACTTTACTAGATAAACAAGAAATGAAGATACAAGAAAATAATTAAATACATTTAGCTCAAATTATTCTATACAATTATATAAACAAAAATTTAAAAAACGTTTAGAAATAATGGAGCAAAATAGCTTACCTAAACAAGTGCTACAGTACAACCTAACAGCAAGAAGGAGTGTAGGAAGACCATGTAGAAGATAGTTCGATGTGTGAAGACGGATCAGGCAGCTGCCTTGTCCTTGAAATGCAAACGAAGACGACAACTTGAAAACTTTGTTTGTCATTTTGAGTTCCCACACATCGTTGTTTCCTTACGCTCACGCGAAGGAGATTCCTAGCGAGAGATGGGGAGGAATACTCCGGCTACGCTGCAGAGCAAGAAGCAACGCCAAGGCGCTGTCGCGGAAGCTACTCAGACGGGACTGGTGTGGGAGTCGAAACGGAGCTGCCAGAAGGAGGAAAGGCGTGCGCAAGGCGACTTGGACGTCTGGAAGGCGACGCACGTGGCGTCATTTACGTTGATGCATGAACGCCTGATCTGTCCGTCTGTCTTCTATGAAGACATGGCCTCGTAGCAACAGTGTAGGTTGGAAGGTTCAGTACGAGACAGCGAGGAGGGTGGGAAGAAGCTGTATTCACTGTGTGATTTGTCGCAGGAAGAGCTGGAATATTTCTTGAACAAATGAAATGTTAATCCATGCATTTTAATTTTAGTTCAAATTTCACTTAATTTAAAAGTTTCATTAAGTTTAAATTTCGTCTACTTTTAAACCCCCTTTATATACATGCAGTACCTTAGGTTAATTTAAATTCTAAATAATATTTGGTGTCAATCAACGCAATATTTTTCATGAGAGAAATGTAGTGTCGTTCCTTAACATAGGGAATTAATTGCAACATTTTTCCTAATACTCCATTAAGATTTCTGCTCTCTTAAAAATACATAGAAAGTTATATAATTATAGCTAAACTATTGCTGAATTTATTTTAAAATAACTACATCACTGGAAGATGAACCTTGTACATATTTCCGAAGCTCCAGAACCAACCAGCTGCTCTAGATTCTTTTGTATCACGACACCACACGTTATCTATGTTCACTATTTGAACAATGTGAATAGGTTATAACTATCGAACGACCGCTATCAGTCACAGTACACAAAGATATTTAATAACTTGTACATAAACAATGACTGTAGGGTTTGAATAAGACAATCCGCAAGCTCTTACTATAGAGTTCATCGACCCCGTCGACTAATCCAATATAAAACAACGAAAACCAAGCGCATTCAAATGCAATTATTTGAGTACGTTACAAAGTCAAAGAAGGCAATAAACCAGCAGCCAGGGAAGCAAAAGAATTTGAATTTGTATTCAGTGAATGTAAGTGTTGCAAAATTAAAATTTTTATCATTCCTTAATTAGCAATTGATAGTTATAACATTACTTATAGTAATAAATTTTATAATAACTTTGGATTGCAATTTATTTAAATTGCCAATTAAGTGGTGTAATATTTTAGGACAAAAATAAAAAATCTATCTATAAACTATTAAGAATACTTTCTAAGAAGAAAAAGTTGTTGTTTTCAAAAGAAATTTCATTTATACGAAGAACGTATAAAATGGTAGAGGCGATGACTCGCTATTTGTATTTGATCTGGTTCGATTTTACTCCTTAATTAGCAAGACGTTAAAGGCACTTTTTGCTAACAATACATATACTGTATTTGCAACACTGACCTTTAAATATTGACAAATAAAGATTAAGGTCAAGTTTCTATTACATGGGAGCGAGTTGGAAGGAAAACCACTTCTCAATCTTTACATTCACATTTCAAAAACGAAACGTTCCACAAAATACAAATCTACGAGTTATTACCACTGAAAAATATGATTCAACATTTAAAATATGATGTAGATTCAAAATTAAACATACAATAGTAGGAATTTGTTTAACATAATTAAATTGAAAAGTGAAACAAATTCTGCTAAACTGTGTTCATCTACAAAACTATTTCTGAAAGTAAATGTTCCTCTTATACATTCTAATTTACTTTATTTTTTTTAATGGAACTTGACTATCATTTGCTTTCGTTGGACAAGTTTGGTGTAACGCTACAAAACTTCGCGTTCTTAGTTTTCAATTAACGCAAACCCAACGGAAAAACTAAAGACACATTGTTTATTTCTCACAATTGTACCGCACACGTGAGCAAAATTAATCGGTCACGTCGTTTCTTTGAGAAGTGTGAAATATTTTCCACTGTCTTTTAGTTTCTTTTAAACAAAATTAATTTTCAAATTAGATGGAAAGAAAGTAACCTAAATAGAATAACTGAAATAATTTCAAATTTCTTAATGATCTCGTATATTTCTGAAGTGAAGTGGGTATTATTTGAATCACGTTTCCAGTCACAAATAGCATCTGAGTATTAGTATTACATTCTAATTCATATATTATTAGGCCACATGTCATTTTTCGCCATAAAGAAACCTATTTAGAGTGTTAAGCTTCTACACACAATTCAACCTGCCATAAGAGGTTAAAAGTACTTCTATTAAGCAACAAGCTCATTGACGACACAAAAACTTATCTTGAATGTGAATGCACAAAGCTATCTCGAAAAGGTCACACATACCAGAATGAAATTTCTTGACTTAAATAATCAGAAAGACGTTGAAATAATTCTATGCAAAAGTATGTCACAAATGCACGTGATCAGACAGTGATTATATCTTTGTGTGTGGTATCAAAGCTTTCCCCTATATTTGGGTCTCATCTCAAATGTTTTAATTCATACCTCACTAACTAGGGCAGATAAAGACTCACGTAGAAGGAGCACAATAAAAACAGTGGCTAGTATACTCTGGATATTTTCCTTAAAAATTCTCGTTTTAATTGATGGCTGTAAGAATAATTTAAAATGAATATTTCTTTGCTTTCACAAATCAATAGTGCACAATAATCACATGTTTGTGAAAAAATTACGCATTTAAAAATGTCGTTATTAAAAATGTGATGTTTTAATAAACGCCTGTCTATAACGTCCATCTTTTTATATATTTTTCTAATTCTCACATTGCGCATTAGATTTCTTCCAAACTTCATAATGTGCCATATATATTTTATGAATGCTAAATTGGTGGTTCCAATATTATTATGTAGAGATCTATTGCTTTTTCAAATGTTATTTCATAATGACCCATCTTTTCTTTCAAAATATGTACGAGTTATTACGGAAATAGCAGAGAATATATAAAGAACATTGGTGCATATTTTGACTGCGAAACAGCTTGAAAACAATATGACCACTATGTCCCTAATGTGGAATACGAGAATTGTCCTAATGTAGAATATTACGCATTGCTGCTGTATGTAAATGTACATTATTCTTTTGGATGTATACATCAAGTTGCATTTTCTAACATATTTTAAGGGTGACATTCTATGCCGTACTGTAGAGGTGTATGGTCCAAGAGCTCAATTGATTAGACTCAGAAGTGTAAGAACCGCGCGCATTTGCAGGTAATCCAAAAAAGAATTTCGTCTGCAGGAATTATCTTTAATATGAAACCAAATATGTACTTTTGCTTAAATAAATGTTACGTTAATGCATTTATTATTTGCTAAAAGGATCAAACTTTCACTATTCCACTTTAGGAACAGGGTACGCCTAATGTAGAATATACAAATATGTGGACCTCTTTTAATTATGAAATTCGTCTATTTCTGATATATTTAAGTGAATATTATTAACCACGCGTGTTTATAAATGACTAGTTTAAGTAATTATATACACTAGTCTTCAAATTTGCGCTTAGTTTTGAAGTTGTAGACGAAAATGTAAAATGTATTGGACATTCGGGTCATTTACTCTATTAAAATTCAATAAAAAGTGTGAATATTAGAGTTTGTTTCTATTTTTCTCGTTATTTATTCCTAGTTAGAATATTGAGAATATATGGTTATTCTCATTATTCTAACTAGAAATAATTCCTTGATTTGAAATAAACGTTTATTCATATTCCGTGTGAACTCTATACGAATTAAATTCTCGCAATTATTCCTCCAAAAACAGAAGAAAACACTGGGAAAGAAAACGCGCATTGTTGATTTGCGAGCGTTGACCTGTCTCCCGGAGACGACAGCACGTGCGGGCAGCGGGCTCCGTGAGCCCCTGCCATGCAAAATGCTCTCGCGAAGCCGCACGCATCATCCCATCACCCGGCGCCTCACATCCAGCCCTCCACAGGACACCGTCCACGTAAGGCACATGACGGCATGCCGCCCGCAAAGGAATCTCACTCTCTCTTTTCTCTCAAATTATCTCGCGTTTTGACTGTTTTCGTAATTATATTCTTATGAGTAATCTGTAGTGTATTAAATGGACATAACGCACCCAAACAAGAACAAAAACCCACTCTTAACAGTTGGCGTCTGTTAACAGTTCATCGTTTGATAAATCCAATTGAAACAAGTGAATTATAGCTAAAGAAGCCAAATATTCTTTCTTGCATATTATCTCGCTTTTTGGTAGTTTTCGTAATACAATTCTTACGAGTAATCGATACTGTATTAAATGGACATAACGCACCCAAACAAGAACAAAAACTCACTCTTAACAGTCGGCGTCTATTAACAGTCCACCGATCGTTAAATACAAACGAAACAAGTGAATTGTAGCTAAAGAAGGCAAATGAGAAAATTCTATGAGATTTTTTATTCAAAGGAAATTAATTTCTTTTTTTTTATTTGATCTTATAATTATTGCCTACTGACAGTACACATTTTCAGCAATTTGTAAACATTGTTGCATTTGTGCGTTAAAGTGCTTCAAATGACTTCTAATTAAGTTTTTCGAAAACTCAATCATTTTCTGTAAAAAAGAGCCTCAAATTTCGAATTTACAGTAGCGATTAAACGCTATTTTCTTAAAAACGGCTCCAACTTTTTCAAAGAAAAATGCTATTTAGGACGAAGTTTACTGTTCTTTAATATTCTTAAATAATACTTTCGTTCTACTTTGGGGAAACAGAAAATTTATGAAAATTTCAAAAAAATGTATTTATTTTACGGTGATAAATGGCAGCTGGCAAGAGTGTGGGGCAAGTCTAAATAACTGACCGAGCCCAATGGAAAAAGGAAACAAATACGGAAATGTCTGTGCCATTCTGTTGCACCACTAGTTTTAATCTCACTTCGTTTTACATTATATAAAATCCCATTCAATTGTTTTCATCACTTGTTTATCTGTTTTCACTTAGGTTTAGAATAATTGAAAGTCTTACTAGATGTGTGATCAGAGTATGCAACAATGCCACTACTTTTAGCTGCCCATAGCAATGATGATGGTAGCAACGATGATCGTAACAAACACCTGCTAATCCTCAGCGGTTGCATCACACAAAATGATATGTAGGAACGCCACAACAGGGAAGTACTGCTTATGCAATATACACAAAATAGAAAACCCTAAAATGTTGTTTCATGATGTTCAATATTTATTCTCCAAAACTAATGAAATGAATGATATTTACAAATCTTATAACAATGCTATCGCTATTCATTGTGAACACGTAATTAAATATGTTTCTGAAAATAAAATTGAAATGTTTTAATATTTACCGAGATCAGTACATGTATGTTGTAGTGGAATATAGTAGGATATTCTGCTATCCTCCTTACCTTAAAAACGTAATGCATCGCATATAATGACGATCACTAACAACTTTTCGTGAAGGGACACACGTGTCAGACGATTGCCGAACATTGCATACACACACACTACTCTTTGAATTCAAAACTAGGCGATCTTCGACCTTAACAATCTCGCGTTATTTGCCTCACCAATTATACCCTCATGATGCAAAGATATTATTGTAACTCGCTATAGAGAACGATCAAAACCAACTACATTTGCATTGTAGTTGGTCGTGAAAATGTAACGAACAAATGACGGCAAATAAGCGTTCATTCTTTTACTTTCTAATACATTATTAAAATGTAGGGTTATCACGATAAAATAAGTGAATAAGAGCAAATGATAACACATCTAGGCCGTTTCATTTAATGAAATGATCACGATATTTGTTTGAGTCATCAAATTTCTTTCTAAACGAAAATCCTTTGTGGTATTGTTGATGAATTAAATGATAAAAGAATGGAAGTCATCTCCGACAACTTAATAAATTTATTTAGATATCCGCCTTTCGACGCTTTGTCGTCATCAGTCTCGTTGTATGCGTATGTGGCACTAAGGTGAAACTAAGGATGTATGTAGCAAAAGTCGGGACGCACAATCTCCCGACTTTGGCTTTAGACAGCGAGACTGATGACGGAAAAGTCGTTTAAACCTGCTCTCTAAACCAATCTATTACGTTGACAGAGATGACTTCCATTATTCGAAACCCCTTAGAGTTGTAAATATGTAGTTGGTAGCGTAGGGAGTGGCAGGGTGGGACAGATGAGTCAGAACGATTATGAGTAAGAAATACCTGGCGAAGAAATGTAATTCAGCTTATCACTAATAATATTAGACTGCGATTCACTGTTTGTGAGTCGTCAAAATTAGCAACCAACTTGATGTTTACACGCTTGTATTACACGCTTTCGTGTTGCCAGCTCGCCGAATCCCGAGTGGTGGAGATGGGTTGCTTTCTCTTTGCCGAGCACCAATCTTTCAGCAGTCACTCTACTCATGTGTTGGTCTTTTGAATACGTTAAAATAACGGAACATCCACAGAGCATCTCGGCTACAGGGGCGAGCAGGCTCTCGTTACACCTGAATGCAAAACATGTGGAACCACCTTTCCTTCGAACAGGGCTGCTCAAAACAACAATTGAGATCATTCTGCCCGTGGTGCTACGCTGCAGTTTCCCGCGTGCCATTCGCGTTTCACTAGACTAGAGACATGTCTCAAGCCATCAAATGTTGTCACTGAAATGCCGAGAGGTCTTAGGGGAATCTGACCGGGAGGTCCTAGGGTTCGAGTTCCGACGGTAGTAGTATTTTCGACACTGGCTTGTCAGCTAGATCGAATCCTGTCACTGTCTGTAGAAGAATTCTAGTGGACGGCTCCTCTGATCGGTAGTTTCACTTGGTTTCTCCGATCAACACCAGGTGAATGCCGGAGCAGAATCCTAACAAACGGACAACGGATGTTTCCTTCCTCTTCCTTGTCCTCCGTATTCTCACCCCCTTACGTAAACATACACTAGACTACCACATATGCCGGAGACCGATCGGGAGCTTACAGCGTGTCCCGGCTGGAGCGGTTCCTCACTGGTGGGAGATACCTTGTTGAGGAAAATCCCTCTAGTCGACGGTAAGTCGGCATCGGATCTCGCCTTCCAGAGGGGGAAGATCCCCATCCCCCGATAAAAGGCACGGACTACACTTATGGAACTAAATACCGAAGCATTTGACGCGCGCGAAATCACTAACAATCAAACGCTAGACTAGAGCCGATCGCGCCCAAACGCATCTCCTCCCTTCTCCCTCCCACAGGAACTGCTCAACAAGCAGCGGTAATCACAGGTAAACCGTGGGCCAGGGCAGTGGCGAGCGCGTGCGCCGTGCGTGCGGCAGATCCCGTGATGTGAGTGGGCGCGCCCTGCGCTGGGGCCCCCGCCCGCGTGCCGGCGCGCGCGGCGCCATGGACGCTCCGCACGGGCGCGCGGTCGGGCGCGCGGGCGTGCGGCGCGAGTCGAGCGAGGCCGCGCTCGTCGTGGTGATGGGGGACGAGACGGCGCCACCGCCGCTGCCGCTCGCCGCCGCCGTCGGCCAGCGCACCACCTCCGCCCCGCCCCCGGCCACGGCCCCGCGCCATCGGCAGCGCTGTCGCATCGAGATCGAGATGACGGAGAAGCACCGCCCCGACTGCGTGCACGGCACACTTAAGAAGGAACAGGTGGCCAAGCCGCTACCCTCACTTCTCCTTTCTCGTCTTGCATCTCCTCATCCTACTTCATATGTTATCCTTCTCCTTCAACCCCGTCTCCTCTCATTTCGCTTCCTTATTCTTTTAGAATCTTCCTCTCTCCTTCCTACGCGTTTTACTTCCTAATTTATCATTTTCTTTCCTCACTTTGCCCCTTTCTCCTTTTTCGTCATTCTTCATTCATCTCGTGTCTTCTTCTTCCGCATTCCTCCATCCTTTTATCTATCGTTCTCTCTTTATTCTCTACTTTCATCTTCTCCTTTTGATGCCTTCTTTCCTTCCTTGTTTTTCTTGGTTCCCTTGTACCAAATATCTACATTATTGTCAAGGATGATTTTGTTTCTATTTTCATTCAACATGATGATTGCTTGCTTCAAATGCAATATTCTGCACAGGTTCATAAATTCAATATTAATTGCATTCTAAACCTGGTCTCCCTAGTAAAAATTTCGCTTATGCTAATTAGAACTTAAGGAGGATAACTATATCAATTTTGACAGTTGTGTCTTTCCGCGACGGTGATTTTGTGACGGTGAAAATTTGTTGGTTTCTAGGATCCTCATAAGTATTAACAAATGCCAAACAATGCAGTTCAAATCGTGGATGAGAGGATAATGAATCCATTTACATTAATTCAAAAGTATTCTAAACAACAGCAATAGCAAGAAAACGTGAATACGTTTTAAACAAAAGCTGACGAGGAGAGGTGGAAATCGACAAAACATTCACAGTATGTTCCGAAGATAGCCTGCCGGTATCAGACGAATTCGGCATCTCCAAGAACTGATCCCACGAAAAAAAAAACTTTCGATACAAACGCTCAGCACATGTATTGAGAGGTGGAACGAAGGATGGCGCCATTCAACGCATTGATCGACCGTATGTAGCGATCAGATGCCAAAATGCAATTAAAATCAATATTTCATTTCTTTTATGTAGCGTATTTCTTCATAAACCTTTTTGTACTTGGCGCGACGGCCCGTGTACGGACCATAGCCTACAAGCGACGTCCCAGTCTCGCGGCCATGAATTGAGAGGGTACGTGTGGTTGGCACGAAGACACCCCAAGCCGTATTCTGGTCTTCGCAACAGGAGAAGTGAATTCTTTCATCGTCACACAGCAACATATACTAGGACATTGCAAGGAAAATGCACGCAATAACCTTGCCTGGCCGAAATCCGAACCCGGGGTCGCATAAAGGAAAGCGAGCACGCTGGCCAATGAGCTCAGCTGACAAGCCAGTATAATCCTTTGCTGACAAAATTTAAGGAGAAGGCACAATTCGAAAAAAATATATATTGTGGTAAACATAATATAATCTACCTTACTTTTCGACAGAAATAATTGAACTAAAAATTCATCTTAGTGAAGTACATTGTATTCCTGGTTACAATTCTTCTGCCTGATTTAAAAAATATATCAAGTAATATCCTAAATTTGCTCAAGTAATTTATCATCTATAGAAAAGAAAAAAGTACCCGTAAAGCGAGAAAAGAACGCAATCTGTGAGCTCACAAACATATAGATTCTACCAAAACGTTTTAGGGATATGTGTTTATTTTAACGAAATATGCACAATATGCGCCTATAATTACGTGAATAAGCACAGAAGAAATCGGCCAAATATGCACAAATATGTACACACATACTCGTATTACTCTATATAGTATCCAATTCTAACCAAATGTCAATAACTTTCCGTTAGCGATGAACTGAAGCAACAGACAAAAATTTACAAAATGACATAAATCACCGCTCATAACACTCGTTTGCCCAGCTGCACTGTCACCACCCGACGGCAGTGGTGGGCACCAACGGCAGCGTCGTCATCAAGGAACGAATCGACATCGACTACTGCGACGACAGCGGGGACGACCACCGGCGGCGGTCGGACGACTGGGAGGGGGCGGCGGCACGGCCGGAGGCGGGGGCGGGGGCGGCGGCGCCCGGGCCCGGGGTGGCGGTGCGCCCGTCGCGCAAGGGCCTGCGCCTCAACGACGAGGGGAGCTTCCACCAGCCGCCGCAGGAGGACCGCGCAGAAGTGGAGCGCGCGCCGCTGCTGGGCCGGCCCACGGTGCGTCCCCACCCACGCCAGCGACCACGCCCCCCGCCAGCGACCACGCCCCCCACCAACGCCCACCCCAACTCCCACGTCAACGCCCACATCCACGCCAACGCCCATGCCAACGCCAACACCAACGCCAATGCCCACCTCAACGCCAACGCCAACGCTCACCTCAACGCAAACGCCCACGCCCACGACAACCCACGTCAACGCACACGCCAACGCACACGCCAACGCACACGCCAACGCACACGCCAACGCACACGCCAACGCACACGCCAACGCACACGCCAACGCACACGCCAACGCACACGCCAACGCACACGCCAACGCACACGCCAACGCACACGCCAACGCACACGCCAACGCACACGCCAACGCACACGCCAACGCACACGCCAACGCACACGCCAACGCACACGCCAACGCCCACGCCAACGCCCACCCCAACGCCCACTCCAACGCCCACCCCAACGCCCACCCCAACGCCCACCCCAACGCCCACCCCAACGCCCACCCCAACGCCCACCCCAACGCCCACGCCAACGCCCACCCCAACGCCCACCCCAACGCCCACCCCAACGCCCACCCCAACGCCCACCCCAACGCCCACCCCAACGCCCACCCCAACGCCCATCCCATCAAAAATAAGACCTACGTCATTTCTTTAAGCACCTTCTATGCTTTTGGATGAAAAAAATCTTGAAGTAATTTTTGAGAAAATTTAGAAAATGTGTTTGATACATCATATAAAGTTCCTCCAAAAATCAAAATGGTTTGAAACTCGCAGAGCTCTGAATTCGTTCAGATCCATCAAGGAATATCATTTTTTTCTGAGCGATTTCGGTGCGCCGAAATATGACCACAGCCACTGACCACAGACATGCAGAGAGATGTTTTGCCGTCAACCAATTTTTCAGAATCAAAGACCCCCAAAACGTAGATTCGAACTACACAACGGGTTAAGAGGAAGTATAATGTACTTTACATAGGAACAGAATTTTTCACCGTTTTGATAACAGGGTCTCACAACATGAGTTTTTCTGTCGAACCATTGCGCTTTTCTACGGCAGCCTCACGACACTTTAACATCCTCAGCCTCACTACAGCCTCGCAGCCTCCGGCAGCCTCTTTACTATGTAAGTTCGTAGAAATACGAGAGAGTAAAACGGCGCTGGCATGGCCTAAAGGTTAGTTTTCAAAGACACAGTGTGTCAAGTCTTTGAAAACACACACAAGACTCACTGTCTCCACTTCTTTTCATTCAAAATTGCTATATATTTTATGTTAATTATATTTTTTTACTAATACTGAAATTATTTCCGTTAATATTAACAGTAAGATAAAATAGTTTCTTAATGGATCCTAATTTCGAGCGGCAAGCTCCTAGGAGATATAGCATTATACGCTCGGTTGTGTACGTGAGTACACCTTTGAATACTGCTAAGCGTTGAGTTTAAACTTCAAGAAAATCAAATTTTCACTTAATTTTTTTGTCAAGGAAGATTATTTGTCTTTAATCCTTCAATTTCATTTTACTTAAAGTTTCAGCTCTTTACTGAGTTTCTGCTCGTTTTTAATCACCAATGTTAGCGTTGGGGGGTACCCAGAAAAGCAAAATTTTCAAAATGTAATAGATAATTCTAAAAGGATATATTTTGTAGAATATGGCTTTATAAATATATTGATTTTGAAGTTATCGTTTTAGAATATGGCACCATAATTCTTAATTCCAATATTTTGAGAAACGTTTCGTTAAGTAAAACGTCTAAGACGGACCGATTCTTAAAGTAACGTCAGCAGCACAGACAAATAAGTTGTGTTAAATTGAAATCGGCATTTAGTCTTAACTGCCAGATGTCTGGATTACAATAAATGTACGAAATAAACTTGTTTTCGTAATACGGTATTGTTTTAATGCCATAATTCAACCAAAAAGAGGAACGAAATCCACTCTTAATTGCTAGTCTCATATATAAGGAATATAACTGTCTCCGTCCGTTAAGGTAAAAGGAACAAATTTGTCGTAGCTATACATGGCGTATCAGGTCTCCTTTTAAAATAAAATACACTTTTTTTAATTTTTCTGACAAGAAACTGACATTACAAAAGGATAGAACGACACACGGGTAAAATCACAAATTACAGTCTTTGTTGTAAATCTTGGCTGACGCCTCTATTTATAAACTTCAATGCGTCCCTTATTGCTCTATATTGGCCTAAAGACGTAAAGAACTATGATATAGGATAGGGTTAAAGAAAAGTGCGAAAGTTGTCAGATTTCTACTGCTTTTTTCAAAGTATTCCTATTGTCAAAAATGGCGAATTCACGAATAATCTCTTGTTGTTTCATAGGATGAAACTGCACCTGCCAGCGCAAATATATGGGAGAAATCTGAGCCTGCTTTGCTGATGGCCGCAACCACTGGGCAGCCGATAATAATCAGCGCCAATACTGAGCAGCCTCTTATAATCAGCACGCCTGCTGAACAGCCAGTTATCATCAGCTGCGTGCATGACAAGTCGCCGTGCCATAAGGCGCCGTCCCGACATCATGCGCCCGGGCCGTCTACATGCCCAATTGAAAGCAAGGACCCACCGCCAATACAACAGAGCCCTCCGACGAAAAATGTGAGACCGGAAACACTTCGAAAAGTAGTGTATAAATAATGCTTGTAATCTAAGGATTTTATGTAATGTATATGTTACGGATAGAGTGCGCTTTTGACTAATTCGCAGATTAGCCGGTTAATGTTCACTGTGCGATCTCCGAACATATTTATAAGCATAGTGCTTCGAATTTTAACTGGATGAAGTGCTCAATAGCCAACACAAAGTGGCTACTAGCTCTCAAATTAGATGAATTTAACACTATGGTGACGACGACTAGTAGATAAGATGAGATAAACAATAATCTGTCTGAACGTAGAAAATTTCTTAAATTTCGAGTTGCTCTGTGTCAGTTGCAAATTTATTTTTCTGCTACGCAATTACGAATTAAGTGTTTGTGACATTGGTCTTCAGTCTTCGCGATTTATTTAAAACAACATCAAGTGTCGAGTCTCTGCAACGCATAATTCACAACGCATTTTTATGTCAAAATATTTATTCCCTCGAAGACATGAGACGCATCACACTCCACCTTCATTTAGCCAGCGCTCTGCGTATTTTTAATCCGTATGACGTCTGAAATGGTCAGTTCATCGTTCTTTATACCGCTATATCCATACGTCATTTATACATATTTATCCGCTATCCTCTATCCAAATTTTGTTGTATAACACGTACTGTTTACGTAACATTTCAAAGATTTTAGCTAATCAAACATCTGTAAAATATATTCGACAAATCCCTAGCACAGCTACGTACTTGTTTGTATTACCGCTTCTAAAGCGTTTTAACATGAAGTCAAACAGCGCCAAAGAAGACCGTCCGCATCAATGCCTCTGCGCTGTTTCCGGACATCCACTCGCGTTTGCCCACTAATGTGCTTTTTAAACATTATTTGATGGTATCCTTATTTATTGACATTATTTAATGACTTAATTACTTATCAGTTTACTAACTTAACTCAGTTACTAATTAAATTATTCATTGTTTACTTATTATCTTATTTATTTCATCCCCAGTCTAGGCTCCGCTCATACTAACCAGTGCTATTTACCCACTCCCTAATTTCCGTTTCCCTAATGATCCAAACCTTTCCTTGAAATGTTCCTAATTATTTCGTAAAGTCAGACCCATTATCACCTAATATGTTCTGGGAGTATTACGTTTCTCTGTTGGAAGCAGTAGTTCCCCATTCTCATCCATTTTCCTCTCCATGTTTCCCTAGCACAGCACTCCATGTTTCCCAGCACAATTTGAAAGGATGTGGATCCGTTCCTTCCTATCACCCCAAAGCACCCAGATGCCATTGCCATTCGAGTCTTTCAATGTGTGTTGAATCCACTACCTCCCCAACCCTCAACGAACCGTATTCCACTCTTTTTTGTCCCTTCTAAGAGTGTGAAGGTAGCTTTTGCAACCCCATGCCGGGCTCGTGTGAATTTTTGCCTATAGCAAACGTTTATCAGCCTTGCTACCAAGATATCTAGCCTTTTAATATCCGAAAGTCTATCAGAAGTTAGCCATTCTATTTCAACTGTTCCGCTATCCCCAACCGTCTCCGAAGAAACGTCTCCTAGACCTGAGCGTTCTAGTAATAGTTTAATTTTATATATCTAGTAACTTTGGTCGCATCCCTGTAACTACATTACATGTACATTAAGTACCTATGTGTTAGTGTGTCACATATCATTTTACACAGTGTTACACAGCGTATCCGTAGCATAGAGGAAGGCTCACGGCGATTTAACTCAGAAGACCTGAGTTGGAGTCTCGGGAAAATGTTGAGTATCTTGCTAGCATCAGAGCCGAGTGTACATGTTTCTCTGAGCGCTCTACCTGCTGCAGGATGGTGTCGGCCTCGTAGTGGCGGTTAGCCATCGACCGCTGGGTTGAGGGGCCCAAGGGCCGTGAAGGCACTGGGGCGGTGGTGGCGGTGCTATTCGTGATCGGCGGAGTGGAAATGAATTGATGTATATTCAGTTCTTGCAAAAGTTTCATCAAAGATGAGTCTGATTGTGAAATCTGGTCCCCTTTTCTCTCTTCCTCGCTTCCCATTAGCCGCGAATTTTCCCAAGTGCCCTGGTAGCTCCTACGTTGTTTGAGCCCGTCTCACAAACTGCATTGCTTCTGGCGCGCTTTTCATTTATCGCTGTCTAATCGACAAAACAAGATATTAATACGCAGAATTTCTGTTTTGCAGGAGCAAAATGCAAATGATCCTGCAAAGGATTTCGTGTGGGAGACACCCAAACCGCTTGTATTGAACGTTTCGAACCCTAAATTGCGTGTGAGCTTCGCACGTAATTTAGAGGAGGAGTCCGCAGCCAAGCCCGCCGTCAATGACGGGCAAAAAGTAAGGCTACAAGGCGTCTCCGCCATTCCATTTTTTATGCACTAGAATAATTTCCGGTGTGTTGGCGGCTAAGGTTTTGTTGCTGATTACAGAGGTGTTCTTGACATTTCACTTTCTGCGACAAGTAGTGGTATTAGAGCTCTCGGTGGCTCGTTGGTTAGTACGTTTGCTTTTCTCGGCACAACCTCAGTTTCGATTCCAGGTAGGGTCAAAATGCCTGTGTGCTTTCTTTACAAATGTTTCAGTATCTATTGCTGTGTGATAATGAGAAAACCCACCCCAAAGTTAAGAAGACCAGAATATACGGTGAAGGAATGTATGAGAAGGGGCAGGACAATGGTGATATTAATTTGTAATACACTTTATCTTCTAAAAGAAATTTTTGTTGACGGGGCAGGTTAATGTACACGAGGCGCGGTAATAATTCTCTCTTCTCCGAAAACACGAATCATTCAGCTAGCCACTCTGTCAATATCTTGAGTCCAAGTAAAACAATGCTTTTATTTTCTTAAACTTAATAATACTTAATATATAAAAATATAAAAAGTGTACTTTCCTTGTTCTGTAATGGAATTTATTTCTTCTAATTACACAAGAAAAGGTTTTCAAATATAATTGTAGCTTCTGCTACGGAGAAAGCGATGTATTATCGAACGCCTTTTTTGTATAGCAAATAGCGGTGCGGATCGACAAAAAGAATTAAAATACAAGCAGAAATTTCATTTTTCCGGACACTTTACGTTTTCCAGGAGTAAAGAATGCACGTAAAGAGTAAACATTTAGCAAAGTTTTTATCCTGTCTTGAAGCCATTTAATCCTGCCGCTGAGTGAATCCTGCCTCCTCGACACAACGTAGCTCGCAAGTGAATTTCAGCGCTCGCGCGCCGGAATCGGCTTGGGGCGGCTCGCCGAGCCATTGAGTTCAGCAGGCGTGCGCCAAAGTGCTTCACGATGAGCAAACACACTCTACTGTAGAATTCACGACCATGATATAGAATTGGAAAATGTCGTTCATGAGAGTCGGAGTGAGTAGAAAAATTAAAAGTTCGACGGCGTTTCGGAATCTTCTATTCCATCCCGTAAACATTCACAGAGAGAGGTGGCTCAGGGCATCAACTGATGTTATGGATGGTAACTGGAAGGTACTGGAGTTCGAGTCGCGATGGTGGCAGGATTTTCGAAACAAGCCTGATAGCTAGGTCGAGTCGCTATTTGGAGGAGAATTCTACCGACGGGCTGCTCTGATCGGTAGTCTTCCGTGGTTTCTCCGATCAATACCAGACGAATGCCGGAACACTGCCCTACCAAACAGGCAGCGGATCGCTATCCTAACCTCTTACACACGCACACACTTGCATGCACTATACTAACACACATGCCGGGAGAACGGTCGGGAGCTTGTTCCGGCTGGGGCGGTGCTCCGCTGGTGGAAGATATCTGGTTGAGGAAAACCCGCTACCCGACGGTAGGTCGGATTCTGGATTTCACCATCCAGCGCGGCAAAATCGCCGCCATCTCCCGAACAAAAAAAATTACTACACTTACGGGACTAATGACTTTAGCAGTTGACGCACCTGGAATCAGTAGTAATCAATCAATGTGAACATTTCCCCAAACCCTCCGTCGACTCGGCGCTGTCGCTAACCTTGCCCCCCCTCCTCCTCGCGGGTGGCGCGGAGGGCGAGCGCGAGGAAGACCGACGGTCGGTGCTGAAGCGGTCGTCCCACGACTTGTCCACGGGCGCCGCCAGCCCCAGCGACTACCTGAGCGCGACGCTCGGCCGCGGCCAGTCCATCCCCTCGGCGAGCACCGTCGCCGCCGCCTCGTCTGCAGCGCACCGCCGCCCGCCCGCGCAACCGCCGCCGCCCCCGCCGCCCAACAGCGTCGTCAGCGCCGCCCCCGCCAAGGCAGGACACGCTCGCAGACCGCCTGCGACTACGTTAGCGAATGCGGGGCCAGTGAACTTTTAGGATGCGGGCCTTCACACCTCCAACCGCTGAAACTCGAGCAGCCATACAGGCTTGGGTGGTTCAGAGCATCAATTAATGCCAAAGCTCACCCGGAGAATCTTTGGTTCGAATCCCGACTGTAACAAGATTTTCGACATTATGTAGTACAACCGCTGTCTAGAGGAGAATTCCAGCAGCCAGCTGCTCTGATCACTATTTTGTGTGGTTTCTTCGAGCAATCCCAAGCAAATGTCCAGATAGTACTCAAACAAATGGGCCACGGAACACGCGCGATCTTTCCTTCCTTTTCTTGCCCTATCCTCACCCCTTACTTACACACACACTTGCATGCAGTATACTGCCGCAGATATCTGGAGACGGATGGGGAACTTAGATAGGGCGGTGGCCCGCTGGTGGAAGAAACCTCGTTGGAGGGAAAATCCCCGTAAGCCGACGTAGGCATCGGATCTCGCCATCTAGCGGGGAGAGATTACCACCACCTCCACACAAAAAGCATGTAGTACATTTTCGAGAGTAATGATCTTAGCAGTTCACACGCCCGGAATCATTAATTTATCAATCGAATAGCAATGATTTGAATCGCTGTAACTCAATCCGCTAGAGTTCAACTCCCCTTAACTAGAACCACCGTAACTGTAACGAGATGATATCTACAAAACGTCTTATTACTTTTTAACAATTTTCGACCAATTAACGTTAATTTCTCTTAACGAACCGAATACTGGGAAACGAGAACATAAAAACACGAATTTTGTTGTATTCTGTTCGTATTGCTAATGAGGCTTAAAGTACATAAAAATTCGAATAAAGAGGACTACAATAAAATACTTTTCAATAAAGAAATCAATACAACTCAAATGCCAACTTCATAATAACACAGTTACAAAATTTCTAGTCAGAGACCTTTTAGTATAAGTTGTGTATTTCTGACACCTAAAAATGTTAAAAATGTTCTCATTAACGAACAGACGTAAATAAAAACCCGAATTGAATAATTAATTTAAAAAGTGAGCATTTAATAAAGACCGAAATAGTATTATATTAACGGTTTATTTATTATGCTAATTTGTTTTGTAAAATATGTAAATCACAGAGAATACGTCGATTTGACAACTTCAGGCATCGACGCATCAGCCCAACACCTACCCATCGTCAAGAGTCCAATATTACTACGCCATGTCGCAAAACTCGCACGACAGCATTTTCTCCAAAGAAGCCCAGGATGCGTCGTTCCCAGCGGGGCTGCAGCCCACGCGCCTCCTCACCACGACAGCGGACGCCCGGGGGGCGGAGTCGACGGCGTCGGCCGGCATGGACATCATCCGGCAGATCACGGCGTACACCGTGGAGCCCCCGCGCGTCATCCTCCAGCAGCCCGCGCGCGCGCCGCTGCTCCGCGACGACACGCCGCTGGGCAAGGCGGTCGCGAGCAAGCTGTCTGCGCCGGTGACCATCAGCGCGGTGAGCGCGGAGGACGACTCGACGGAGACGTCGGTGGAACTGGGCAGCACGTCGCTGGGCGCGTCCGCCTCCCCGCCGCTCTCCCCCGACAGCGCGTCGGTCGCCGCCGCCGACGCCTCGCAGCACATCCGCGCGCAGGCCCGCGCCGCCTTCGCGGAGGGCACGGCGGGGCGGGCCGGCACCGAGCGCGCGCCCGGGGGCTACCTCGATCCAGGTGGGCAGGCAAAGTCCACGTGCAAAATTAAAATGTCGATGTTCGTACGGCAAAACTGTCAAAGGTGGAACCTGGATAAGGCGGAAACCTGCCGTCGCCAGAAAAATCTCACAACGGGCTATTTTCCGATTCAAAGTACCCTGAATAATCTGGAAACCTACCTATCGCTGAAACGGAAAGGAATATTTTGTAAGACAATATTAAAAACTATCGATAAGATGGAAATCAATATAGATTTGAAACTGAATATTGACCAGCAAATGTGACGTCATCGTAATCGAAAGATACTCAGAGCTGTACTCGTGCATTCGCTTTCTCGACTACCCTCGTCCGAACATGATATTTCCCACGCTACTCGTGTGAAAGCCATTATTTATTTGTAACAGAACTGACCTTCACAAGCCCTTGTGAAAAAAGACAACAAGAGCGATTCTTGTCACGAAGTATATAAGACTTCGTGTAGACTTAATAGTGTTAATCGTGTGTTCAGACGGCAAATTGAAAACGTTAAATCTTGGTGAGAGAACTAGACTAAATCATAAACACGAGCAAAGAAATACTTCTGTCATTTTTTTGATGAAGAATTTTAAATTTGGGAAAAGTAAAATGTATGACATCTTAAAAACAAAGGCAAATCAAGAATTAGTGATTAAAATAAATGTTTCATAGGTCGTTAATTAATACTAAACTACACTATTCACGAGAATAGCCGATGCTTAAATAATTAGATGAATTAATCAGCATCCACAAATATTGAAGAAAATCGTATTTATTTTACTTTTTATGGAGTTTTTTGCTTTATTAGACTTCGTGTTGCATTTCCGTATGTCACTTTCTT
Organism: Gryllus longicercus; assembly: GCA_038098605.1. Lineage (NCBI taxonomy): Eukaryota > Metazoa > Arthropoda > Insecta > Orthoptera > Gryllidae > Gryllus > Gryllus longicercus. The sequence goes on from JAZDUA010000290.1 coordinate 1,185,831, forward strand.
TGTCTCTGCCGAGAGTCTTCGTTTTTTTGAAATGTTATTTTTAGGTGAGACAAACTATTTGTACAATCTATTCCATCTTTCAATAATTGCGTTTTCTGAATTGACAGTTTTTATTGAAAACTTGAATAAGCCGGAAATCTGTACACGACGGAAGAAAATGAACCCAAACGATTCCGTGTTACACAGGTTTTACTGTAATACATTGTTTAAAAAACATCCACGATTTTAAACATTACTGATATTAAGCAAATTGATTTAGTAAATGCAAACATTAATGTTTGAGTTCTGGTTGTGAGCTCCTAGGTTTCAAGTCCCGATGGTGCCGGATTTTGTCAATATCTGCATTACTGGGTCGATTAAATCACTGCAAATATGGAGAAGAATTATTGCTGTCTGCTGCTCTGGTTGGTAGTTTTTGATTGTCTCAGCGCTTAATAGCAGAGGAATGCTGGAGCAGTACTTTAACAAATGGCCAAGAACCGCGCGATCATCTCTTCCTCATTCTTACCCCCTTCTTTTCCCTTACATACACACACACATTAACATTCACTACACTACTCCTTATTTTGAGAGCCTAGTCGGGAGCTTAGAGGATGCACCGTCTGGAATATGCATCAAGGTATTTAATAATTATGAAAATCATTAGGCATTAGTTTGCACTAGTCGGTCATGTGTCAGTTTGTTAATATCACCTAATAAAATTTATATAAATAAGAATATTTATGTATGATACGAGTGATAAAAGTGAAATTGTGCTTTGCGGGTTTAAACGACATGAGGTCGAAAGGACAATCCTACAAGTAAAAGCTTTTCGAGCTAGGAGATACCTTTTCAAACTTTTACGCATGATTTTCTCTGAAACAGGAATTTTGGACATAGAAAATGTGTGCATAAAGCCATCAATGTATTTCAATATAATTAATAGGGAGCCGGGCCTAGTAACCGAGATCTCCCACCAGTACGTCACCACCCAAGCCGGGACATACTCTAAGCTCCCGACCGGTCTCACGACATGTGCGATAGTGTGGAGCATGTGAATGTAAATAAGGGGTGGGTATAGGACAAGGAAGAGGAAGGGAAGATCACGAACGGTCCTTGGCATATTTGTTAGAGTATTGCTCCGGATTTCGCCTGCCATTAATCGAATACCACAGAAAACTACCGATCGGAGCAACCGGCCGCTAGAATTCTTGTTCAGGCAACAGCGGCTGAACTCAAACTAGCTAGTGTCGAAAATCCAGGATTCGAACCTAGGACCTCCCGATCAGAGGCACTGAAGCGACATCACTTGATGCCCTGAGCCACCTAAGTCAGTTTTTACAAAACTGAGATTATTGGAATTTTGGGGTCATAAAATAAACGCCTAAAAGTAAAAATACGGAGCACAAAACATAGACGTTCAGAAAACATCGGCTTCAATAAATTGGTGTTTAAAGCATGGGTGTTTGTATTGAAACGCCAATGTGACGAAGCGATATAAGGCGATGGCCGTCGCCTGCGCAGTGCCCGGCTGGCGCACGTACCCGGAGGCGCGCACCAACTACTTCGGGGCGGGCGCGCCCGGCGCGGGCCTCTCCTCGTCCGAGTCGGACTGGGAGCGCGAGCGCGGCCACCCTCTCTTCCTGCGCCGCGCGCCGCTCCGCGCCAGCGTCACCGCCGAGGGCCGGGCGGCGCGCCGCAGCCGCGACCCAACCCTCGGCCTCACCCCGTCGCTGGAGCGCGACCCGTCGCCCGCCACCACGGCGGCCGTCAGCGCGGCGTCGGGCCTCAGCGTGGAGCAGGCCGCGCTCAAGCTGCGCATGCAGGTCGGTCTCTTTGCCTTGCCTTGCCTTGACTTGGCCGGTTGGGGCACATCGCTAACAGTGGCGGCTGCCGCCCAAAATCTCTAGAGCGGCGACCTCCCCAGAAAAAATCAATATCGGGAAAAGTTGCAGAAAGCACAGTGCGTCAGGACAATCTCTCCGTACTGAGCCGAATGACTTCCTTTTAAAATTGCATTTACACTGAAGAGCCAAAAAACGGTATAGCCATGCATATTTAAATAAATGTGGGACCAATCAGAATACGGCGCTCCGGTCGCCAACGACTATATAAGACAATCAGTGTGGCACAGTTGTTAGATCGGTTACTACTGCTACAATGGCAGGTTATCACGATTTAAGTCAGTTTGAATGTGGTGTTATAATCGGCGCATGAGAGATGGGGCATAGCACCTCCGAGAAATTTGGATTTTTCCATACGACCATTTCACGAGTGTACCGTGAGTATCAGGAATCCGGAAAAACATCTAACCTCCGGCGTCGCTGCAGCCGCAAAAAGATCGTGCAAGAACGGGACCGACGACGACTGAGAAAAATCATCACATGTAACAGAAGTGCAACCCTTCCGCAAATCGCTGCAGATTTCAAAGCTGAGCCATCAACAAGTGTCAGCGTGCGAACCATTCAATGAGACATTATCGATGTGCGGTTTCGGAGCCGATGTCCCATTCGTGTACGCTTGATGACTGCACGACACAAAAGCTTTACTACTCGCCTGGGCCCGTGAAAACCGATATTGGACTGTTAATGATTGGAAACACGTTGCCTGGTCTAACAAGACTCATTTTACATTGTTTCGAGCGGATGGACGAGTATAGCTACAACCTCATGAATCCAAGGACCCTACATGTCAAAAACGAACTGTTCAAGCTGGTGGAGGCTCTGTGATGGAATGAAGCATGTGCAGTTGGAGTGATATGGACCCCTGATACGTTTAGATACGACTCTGACTGGTGACACGTACGTAAGCATCATGTCTGATCACCTGCACCCATTCATGTCCATTGTGCATACTGGCGGGCTTAAACAATTCCAGCTGGACAGCCCACACTCTCAGAATTGTTAGAGAGTGGCACCAGGAACACTTTTCTGAATTTAAACAATTCCACTGGCCACCAAAATACCCAGTCATGAACATTATTGAGAATATCTGAGATGCCTTGCAACATGCTGTACAGAAGAGATCTCCACCCCCTCGAATTATTATGAGTTTATGGACATCCTTGCAGGATTCTTGGTGTCAATTACCTCCAGCACTACTTCAGACAGTCAAGTACATGCCACATCGTGTTGCGGCTATTCTACGTGCTCACGGGGGCCCTACAAGGCAGGTGTACCGTTTTATTGGCTCCTCAGTGTTTGTTGGTAGCAACCAGATCACTAGGAAATAATTGAAGAGAGCAACACTTCCAGCATCCATTACGATTGTGGCGAGAACGCAATTTACGATTTTAAGCTGCAGCTCAAGATTCCAACACAATTTCTGTTGGTAGCATTCTTACCAGCAAGGTGCCACTGCGGAGAGACTTTCCTGGCACGCTGTATTAAACTTGCAATAAATCGACTGGTTTAATTTCTGCGTACCATCAGCGCAAATTTTGAGGACGAATTTAGTTTTATTTACCCGCTTAAGCGAAAGATATATGTTTTTTTTTAATTGGTCGCATTTTGCTATCGCGAGTCCGACCGTGGCTGGTGCATGCGAGTCAATGGAAGCTTGAGGAATAGTGAGGGTACTACAAATTGGGAAGGAGCAGCAAATTTACTATTAGGGTTTTGATCGGTAGACTCCGCGCCTTTTAACTAAGCTAAGAATATAGACTATTTCATCTGATTTCCTAAATTGGAACTAGAAATGTCTTAGTTGCTTATTTGCGCATGAACACAATTATAACTTCCGGTATCAACGTACAGGTTGTCTTAGACAAAAATTAAAATCCCAATACGTGCAAATCGGTTGTACATTAAGCTATAGTTTTCCTCGTTAAAGAAATATTTTGAAGATGTAAAATGTATGTGATAGTTCGAACATACATACTACCCCTCCTAATTCACAACCTACCAGCCGCCACTAATCACTAAGTGTATTAGTTCATATAGGGAGAAAGAAGGTGATGGTCAATTGAACATCAACTCTGTACTGCTCGTACTAAGCTCTAACTTTAAACCAATTCGACGCCACATAAATCATTGATTTATGCACAGAAAAGTAAAAGTGATAATTTAAATCCTTATAGTATAGTACACGTCAGTTACCTACGTCCATCTGTCCGTAACACGTGGTTAGATTCCTTCTGCTCCACCAATAGAAACAAATGCAGTGTCTTTAGACACATCTCGGTGTCCAGGTGATGAACCTATCAGAAAGGTGACCAATAGGTCATTCGATTCCTCTCGACTAGAGAAATCGATTCACACAATTCTTATCCAGTTTCCTCCGTTATATTCAGGAAGAATTCTAGAAAAGCGCGTGGTTTTATGTTATTGTAGTATGGATTATTGTGAGAGTCTCATGTTGTCGTAGAATCATATGAACTATATTGTCACCGGAGACAAACATACAAGAAAGAGTTGGTAGAGGTATGAAGGCAACGACATACATTAAAAAGAAGACGAGTTAAAACTGTTTGATTTCAGTAAATATAATACATAAGATCGGTTATCTTTCCGTAATTTCTCCAATCAGTACCAGGTGAATATCGGAACAGTACCCTAAAAACGCGCAACGGACCGCATGCGATATTTCCTTCCTCTTCCTTTTCCTATACTGACCTCTTAACAGTCCACATCCATTACACTACCACACATGTCGAGAGACCAGTCGGGAGTTTAGATCCGGCAGGAGCGGTGCCCCCGCTGGGAGAGATACGTAGAGGAGGGAAGCCCTCATAGTTGAGATGAGGGTCGACGCATGATCACACTTTTTAGTGGGATAAGATCACTGCTACCTTCCAGAGGAAACATTGATTGATTTTTTGTGTTTCCGGACGCGTCAATTGCAATCACATTTTATCACTGGAGATGGCGGTTGATTTTCTCCGTTGAATAGCGAGACACAGCGCCGACCTACCCGTCAGCCTGCGGGTAGCTTCCCAACCAGGTATCTTCTACCAGCGGGGCACCGCCCCAGCCGGAACAATCTCTAAGCTCCCGAGTAATCTCCCGACATGTGGTTGTGAATTGCGTGTAAGTGTGAGTGTAAGTAAAAAGTGAGGATAGGGTAAGAAGGAGGAAGAAATAATCGCGTACGTTCCGTGGTCCGTTTGTTATGGCCCTGCTCCGAAATTCGCATGTTGGTGTAAGAAACCTTCTGTATATGTAGCAGGTGTCGAAAATCCTGCCACCGTCGAGACTGGAGCCCTAGAACCCCTTGACCAGAGACACCTCAGTGGCAGGTGATGCATTGAGCCTCTTATGCCGGTCACAAACTGAACTCATGTCCGTAGCAGTTGTCGCACCGGGTATCGGTAATCAATCAGTCCTCATCAGGAGAGGTGGCTCCTCTGATGACCTCTGGCTGATGTCACTGCACTGCCTCTGAACGGGAGGTTCTGGAGTTCCGACGTGTCCCGACGGCGGCAGGAATTTAGCCTGATAACTAGGTCGAGTTCTGTCACTATCTGGAGAAGAATTGTAGCGGCCGGCTGCTCTGATCACTAATTTTCCGTGTTTTTTCCGATCAATACCAGGCGAATGCCGGAGAAGTACCCTAACAAACGGGCCACGGCCCGCGCGCTATCCTTTCTTCCTCTTCCTTGTCCTATCCTCACCCTTTTATACACACACACTTACATGCACTACACAACCACACTTACCGGAAGATCGTTCAGGAGACTAGATCTTGTCCCGGCTGGGGCGGTATCCCGCAAGTGGGACATGCTTGGGGAAACCCCGCTAGCCGACGGTAGGATGGCGCTGGATCTCAATAACCAGCGGGAATTGATTATCGCCACACTCTGCAATAAAAACATGCACTTCACATTCGGAACCTTAGCAGTTGGCGCTGCCGAAATCACTGATGTATGAATCCGTGGGTGGTTCGCACCACGCAGGACTAGTGATACAACATTGATAACAAAACATCGCTGTTAGTGAACATCGATGTTCAAAATACATCTACTAAAAACAATCGATGTTTTTCAACATCTACGTTTTAAACTGGATTAGTAACCTCTAACTTTAAACACGTGTGCATTAAAATTTAATTTGTCAATGTTCGTTTTTATAAATTCGCCGAAAATGGGTACGAGAAGAAGGGGCAAATCTTACGCACACAGCAAATTTGTTGATCTTATCTCAATGTGTGTAATGAATATGAAGAAATAGGAAATACAAAGGCATGGAGGTCATCTCAGGCGAGAGAGTTTGGTCGATGAAGATAGTGCACAAGGCGTTACGTTGTTTCCTACACATGAATGTCAGTGTTACTGTCAGTTATTATTTCATATTTTAACTTTTATAGTGTTGTGATCATGGGATTTTTTTATTCAAAAGCAAAACATCGGAAAATAAAAATCATCGATCACAAAACATCGATGTTAAAAAACATCGGTGTTAATACGTCGATGTTTAAACATCGATGCTTCTACAAAAATATCTATGTCAAAAAAACATCGGTGTTAATACATCGATGTTTCTCGAAAAACATCGATGTTAAGAAAACATTGGTGTTAATACATCGATGTTTAAATACCGATATTTCTACAAAAACAAGGATGTTAAAAAACATCGATGTTTCTACAAAAGCATCGGTGTTAATACATCGAACTGTGAACATGGATGTTTCTACAAAAGCCTGGCCATGGCTGTCGCGTGCTTCCGCAGGACCCGTGCTGGGTGACGGCGCCGATGGTGCGCGCGGCGCTGGAGCGGCGGCGCGCGGAGAAGGCGGCGGCGGAGGGCGCGTGGCGGCGGCGGGAGGCGCGCGCCGAGCGCCAGCGCGAGCGCCAGGCCGAGGCGGAGCGCGCGCGCGCCGAGCGCCACCTGCTGCTGGAGCAGGCGCGTCAGCGGGCGGAGGACCGCGACCTGGAGCGCGCCAGGCGCAAGCAGGCCACCTGGATCAAGGTTGGATCCGGAGGGGGTACCCAAACACTGTAGCCCTGACCCAGTGTTGCCATATCGGCGGAATTCCCGCCGTTTTCAGCGGATTTTGAACTCGTACGGCGGAAAAAAAAATTAGTTTCGCGGACAGTGGAATAAACGGCGGAAATTAATAAAGACGGTGGAAAATAAGCGGAATTTCAAATCTTCACTATTAAGGCCTGGACACATAGCGTGTTCGGGCAGAAACATTTTAAAATAATAATAAAAGATGGACTATTCAGTCTACATAAGTGCGTCCTTTATTATTATTTTAAAATATTGGAGCTCGAATACGCCAATAACGACGGCTATGACCAAGAATACGCAATTGTCCTTATCTATTTCCTGCATTCATAAGTATTTGTCCTTTTCTATCATTATTTTCTATAGTTTGTTTTAATAGAATAAATTAATACAATATTTAAATATGGAAAAATAATTTATTTTACGTTTAGCGGATTTAGGCTGGAAATTTAAAACCAGTTCAGCGGATTTTCGGCGGAAACTGAAACGAACATGGCGGAATCCCTCTAAACACATCTGGTAACACTGCCCTGACCTGTTCTTGGGTCGACAGCCCGATACGGGCCTTGGCCGACCAGCCTCGAGATAAGGTGTTGGTTAGGTTAGCACGTAGACATCCTTGCACCGTATATACTGTTCTTTTTCCCCTCAGGATGGGCTTTCTCATCGTCATACAACAATATATATTGGCACATTTGTAAGGAAAGCGCACAGTTATAATTTTGCCCCGGCCGGGAATCAAACCCGTGGTTGCGCCGTGGAAAGCGAGCACGCTAAACAACGAGACACCGAGGCCCTAAAATAATATAGTCAAATTGACCAATCGAGTGGAAAAAAGTCCCATAGTTTTGAAACTTGGTGTGATTGTTTGTTGGCATCTATACTGCAAAACATACTAAAAGTCCTGAAGTGTGAGGGGGTGTGCCAGGGGCGAGGCGGCCGTTTGAAAGTGCTTTTTCGACGTTTTATGCATATATCTCCATAACTATTAATCGCACAGAAAATTATATTTTACACGAAATTAAAGTAGATAAAATTTTCTACAATTAAGTTCTTATAAAATTTTGTTGTGGAATTGACCATTTTACGGATACAGAGTTGAAAATTTGTTTTTGTTTACGACAAGGCTCTAGTTAACTCTCTATTTTTTATTGTTTTTTTATTTGCAGAAGTACATAGCTCAGTAACTGTAACTATACATATGTATTAAGACTTACTTACTATAATTAAAAGTAAACTTACATACCATTATAAGGAGGAGGGATTCCCGTTAAGAGGTCCTCAGTCAGGATCTAAATCTGCAATTTTTTTAGGAATATGTGGTATGGATATTGGTTTTTATTCTTGTTTGGCACATGGGGGTTTTGGCCAGTTTGAAGGGTGAAGGGGCGGGGATTTGAGGTAGGTTAAAATAAAAGTTGGAGGCCAGATACGTGATGTGTTGTTCTATAGGTTCCAGGTTAAATTCATTATGGAGATGGTTGTTGGTTATACACCAAGAAGCATGAGCAACTATTCTTAAAAATGTATTTTGCAGGACTTGTAGTTTGTGAATGTTAGTTTTGGCAGAGTTGATCCACATTGCACTCGCATATAGCATTAGTGGTCTTAAGATAGTTTTGTAAATTGCTACGGCTGATTTGTAGAGTATTGGACTGTATCTGTAGATTACAGGTCGTAGCTGTGACAGTTTTATTTGAGCTTAGGTTACCTTGGCATTCATATGTTTTCCCCAATTTAACTTGGTATCTAGGTATAAACCTAAATATTTAATGGATTTATTAGAGGGATGCTTATCTATTGTATTGTTATTTAGCGTAAGGGGGAGAGTATGGTTTTAATGTAAATATTTAGGCTTTAATAGAATTTTAAGTTTGGCGGCCCAACTGCCTATCATATTTAAATAAAGTTGTATGTGAGTTCTCAACTCGCGGAGGTCTGTACCGAAGGTAAAAATGGCCGTGTCGTTGGCAAATTGCGCAATCGAAATTTTATTTAGTGCGGATATTCATAAAGGTTGAATAGAGGGTTGATAACGGCGAGCCTTGTGGAAGTCCTGCGTCTTTGATTCTGCGTTGACTTTGACTGAGAAGGATCTATTGTTTAAGAACTTTATTAATATTGACCTTAAGTACTGTGGAGTGCCTATTTGAATGAGTTTATACACGAGAGCTAGGTACCAAGTTCGGTCAAATGCTAGTGTGATATCAAGAAATATAGCGATGGTGTGATGTTTTTTTGAAAAGCAGAATAAATAAGCTTTGAGATTCTTATTAATTGATGTTGTGAAGAGATTTTTTCCATAAAACCGAACTGTGCCCTGGGGATGGCGTTGGCGTTGGCGATGGCGCTGGGCATCACTATGGGGATGATGTTTCCAATTATGAGGGAAATATCCTATTCTGAATCATGAATTGAATATGTTGTTTAAATACGCTATGGCCGAAAATGGAAGTTTTTTTATAAGTTACGTTATTAATATTGTAGTACTCTAGAGCTTTTTTATTGGGGAGTTTTTTAATATTTTTTTAATTTCAGTGGGAGACGAATAATTATTTTTTTGATACGGACCGAAGACGTTTAATTTTGTGGCGTGAAGCATTATATTATATAAGGTATGGGCACTCTTTTTCTCACAGAAAGTCCTCTCGAAATGCGTTGCGAGAGCCTCTTCCTTCTAGGTAGGGTAAAGCCTTATCATCGAAAATCCTAAAGAAAAAAACTCTATCCCTTCTTTAAACACAACCTCAGGTAAAGCTTTATCATCGATATCGACGATAAGGTTTTACTTAGGGTTGTGTTTAAAGAATGGGTAGAGTTTTTTTCTTTAGGATTTTTTTGTGAATTGCTATAACGTACTGTTGCTGGCGTTAAGTGATTGGATTAGGTTACTATACTGCACGTTATTGTGTTTTTGATAAGACGTTTTACCACGTTTGTGATTAGATTGAGTTCTTTCTTTAGCTTTCGTGCTCTTAGGCGCGCCCGGAGTCTTTTGGTTCTGTTTTTATACGAATATTGCGTTTAAGATGTAAAGGGTTTATTTATAGGTTTGTGTTCTGTGTTTGGAGTGGTAGTATATTCGGAATGTTTGATGGTTGTACTAATGAGGTCGGTTAGAAGGTTAACTGACTGACCTATTTCGAGCGGTGTATTTAGTATTAATGTTTCGGAGAACTTTTTCCAGTTAATTATTAAAGAGTTCGCTTTAGACAATGTAGCATATTGAGGGGACATTTGTTTGGATGTAAGTAATACAGGGACATGATCAGAATCAAGTTCAAATATTAGCGACATGGAGGTCAATGTTAGCGTTGGTTAAGCCAATGTCCAGGATGTCAGGCTTGCGGAAGCGATCATGCGGGTAATAAGTGGGCTCGCTGGGGGAGATAATTTTAGTATTAGTATTGTTTGCTAGTTGAGCAAGGTTTTTACCGTCTTGATTGTTGCATTGGCAACCCCAAGTGACTTGTTTGGCATTGAGGTCTCCTATTAGCATGATTTTGTCGCTCGGATTAAATAAGTTTTGAAGGTTTGTATTTGTTAATTTTACTGTGGGAGGGGGGTTGTACGCAACTATTTTTTTCAAAGGGGGGTTGTTAGATATTATTAATAGTGCTATTTTTCTAACCCTGGTGTATTCGGGAGAGTTTCCTGGTTGTGTGTGTGTAGATTTTATAGGGATGAGTACCCTCTCCTTTCGAATCAGTTCTATCCGATCTATATATTTTAAAGTTGGGAATAAATAGTTTGTTTTTATTGCTTAAGTGCGTTTCGGTAATACAAGCTATGTCTACGTTGTAGGGGTGGAGGAAATGGATGAGTTCAGTTTTTTGTTCGTGATTGAGTTTGCGTTCCAGTTTAGGATGATAATTTTTCTTTGAATTTTATCTGCCATTATTTTTGCCAATATTTTTTTATAAGTATTCGGTTACGGAATTTTGGAAAGTACTAATTATAGATGGGATAAGTGAGTTGATGAAGTTAATGATGCAGGAGGTGATGGAGTTGATTATTGTAGTGATTATTGGGTTGTTAAAGTGGGTCTCTGGAGAAGGTACATCATCACTCTATTCACCAAATCGGTTATCACGTTTGCAGTTATGTAAACTGGGATCTAACGGATTTATAGAAACATCTTTTTCATGAATTTTCTTTTTATGTTCGTGAGAATCAATAAAATCACTGTCTGACCTTGCAAGATTCCTGCTGATGATGACAATGCTGATGATGACAATGCTGATGATGATGACGACTGCTCGTTGTGCAACTAACCAACTGTGATGCGCGGATCCATTCTGCCTTCAGCGGGGGGCGGGTTTTGAGATACCTGATCACTTGTATCCATCGGTACACTGGTTATTAACTCTTGTTGTACTTGATGCACTGCACTGCAAGGGAAACGACTAATGGTGTTTACATTAGTATGTAGTGTTAATAGGGCCTGCGAAACTACAAACCCCGTGGATTGGTGGGCTTTATATTGCATTAATTATGCAAAATGAAGAAAATCTATCGTTTATTTGAATGAAACGTTGATAAATGATAATAACGGCAAAATCTGCGAACACTACGCCACTTAGCCTCGTTACACGTTATCTAAAGACTGTCACAACTCTAACTGCGGACGGCGTATCGCGCGGAGCGCTTTGAGGTGTTACCCCGACAGGAGCTGAGCACGAACTGATCTCTCTAATGAAAATGATGTTATGGTAAGTTCAATGCACAGAAGTAATTCTATTTC